>JAUZSX010000052.1:2694408-2711309 GCA_034780655.1 Idiosepius hallami
GGCACAAGGCCATTTTTACGTGCTCTTACCCGGGCTTTTTGCATTTGGTGTTACCCTTCACCTAGATGAGCTGCTCTTCTGAGTGAACGAGCCCCATCTGCCCGAGGCAGCTGAAGTGAAACTAATAGTTTTGACTATGATTTGAACTCGTGTTTCAGAGCCTGAACTTTTAAAACAAAACAACAAATAGGAAATGAGTGTCGTTTATGAAAAAAATCAAAGCCGTTCTGATGACGGTTAACACAGAGGTTTTTACTTTTGGATACTTTGTCTGTACTTCAGCGTCTGATTAGACAGGCTCGGCGGCTCTCGTGCGAGATTGACTTCATTTAGAAATAAATTAAAAAAGCTCCAAGGGTTGCTTTCTCATTTCAAAATGTACAAATAGATTTGAATCAAATTGAATCGATAAAGAAGACAGAATTAAAGTTCGAGATATTGCTAAGACAAAGCTGCCTCTTATTAAATTGCTCCAAGACACGTTTTGCAATGCTCGCAATTATTTTCAACACACTTGACTGCTCAGCTCAGTAGTGAGTGCTCTGTATTTGCTGAACGAACTTCCTTCACTTTTTCCTAATTAATTCCCCAATCTTGAAACAGGTATGCAATACCATCATGTCACGTTGGAGACTCCGGTTCCCTCGAGATCACCAAATTTTAAAAGCCTGTTCAGAACTAAGATGGGGGTGGTGGTGGTCAATGTGGCCAGCTGAATAGGCAATCGGACTTCGGAACCGTAGTACATGGTTTCGAATCCAAGTTATTCCGTCTACGTTGACATTTCGACTAATAACCTTGGGAAAGGTATGAATCCCCATCTTCGCGTCAGTTATGGATTAAATAACACAATTCGTGTTATTAAAAAAAAACTATGTGTGTATAAAAATAACGTCTATCAAAAGTAATTGTTCTCGGTATTAAAATGACCTAAAAAGGTTGATATGCTGTTAAACACTAAATAAACAAACAAATAAATTAAGATGGGTGACCGCTAAAATAATAACAGGTACTGTACTCTCAGATAACTCTCCAACTTAGTACTGAACAGGCTCTACGTTGCTTAACTTCGGGCTAAAACTGACCTTATGCACGTAGGAGACGACCTTGATCACACCAACATTACATTTGACGGTGTTGAAGTGAAATCCTCCGATTCCTTTCGGTAACTAGGATCTATCCTTTAGAACAAATGCGACCTGGGTCCCGAAATAAACCGTCGTCGTGCCCTCACTCACACCGTCATGCAATCCCTCCTCAAATTGCCATGGCAACAGTCAACACCGTCACACGAGCCAAAAGACCAAGCGGTGTATTTACAATGACTGCGTCCTGACGGTGCAGCCTGGGCTCTGAACGCTACCTTAGAGTCCCGCATAGACGGTTTTGACAGCAGAGCGCTGCTGCAAAAGGTCGAAGGCATATACTGGACACAGCGTTTAACAAATGAGACGTTTAGGCGTCGAATGAGGCAGACCCCGACATCAGCAAGCACTCGCTGCCCAGCGTCGAATGCGATAGCTCGGGCATGTTCTGAGATGCACACCAAACCACCGACCAGAACAATACTCGAATTTGACCGTGCTGCCTCAGGTTGGAGACACCCCCGAGACACACCAAGAACCCGCTGAATCGACATCCTGGCGCAAGATCTACGCCACGTGGGCGTCGACCAGACAGACGCAGTTGACCTGGCCCGTGGCCGAAGATGGTGGCAGCGCCTGGTCAGCCTCATTGGCTCTATGCGCTTTAGAGCCTTCGATCAAAGACCATATACAAATATATATATATATATAAGGTTGGTTGGTTGTTTTGGGGTTTTACGGCACATCAACCACTTTAGAGTCATTTAATGCCATTATGGTATTTTGTTTATATTTGTTTGATTCTATTCTCCGTTTCCGTTATACACTTTGTTTACAGATTATTCATTTGTTGGTTATTCTTATTTTGTTTGTTTATTCTAGAGAAATATATAAGGAGAGAGAAAGAGAAATGAATTGATAGATGTATATTTCAAGTGTGTTAAGGATTTTCTGACAATGAATTAATTTGGTATTTTTTTAAATACTAAAGATCTGTGAAGACAACGAGCCTTGCTGCCCCAAGAGAACTTACAGACCTCTGCAATTGTCGGATCTGCGGGGTCCCTAAGCACGGCCCTGAGTAATAGTAAGCAAGAAATTTCAAGAAAACGGAACGCTGGCAAAGTCACGTGCTACAACAAAAATACACAACAGAATTTGCTTTTGGGCAGTGTTTTACAAATATCCGTACATTTCGAAAACAGGGACCATAAATCTGTCGGGGACACTTGTGCATTTTCACCGTCAAGTCACGTGTTATTATTTTGGTATTGGGAAATACGATTTTGACGTAAACACTTGATTTAGCTCTCAATTTACTGAAGTTAGAGTTTTAATCCCATTTAAAGGTAATAACTAAGAATACTTTACAAATATTTTCACTTCTACTTGGCAATGAGAATACTTTGAGATTTTGTAATGAATAGGGATTTGACAAATACCTCAAAAAAGCTGCTCATCAGGGAATACATTATAATATCAGCCAAATTGATGTATAAATCAATCAAGATGAGAACAACCCTCAACAGTGTGAAATCTCAATAACCAAATTATCTGGTCTTATTTCTAATCAACTGCTATGACTTCATGTCAATTCGATCAAAACACAACCAATCTAAAGACCTGAAAGGTTTATTCAACAATACTAACCCAAACAAAATTGTACATTTCTTTAAAAAAAAAATCTATATACAAAAATTAAAACTTTTCTTCTAAAAACAAAAACATTAAATAAATTCAACCTTATTATGCACCAATATATATTTAAATCTTTTTCTAAAAAAAAATAAAAAATAAAAAGTTTCAATATACAAAATTCAAAACTTAAAAATATTTGATTAAAATAACTCCTTGGCATTAAATGACAACAAAAAAGGTTGACATGCTGCAAAACAAATCAACCAATCATATCATCAAGGGTTCCATAATGCTTTAGAAAAAAATATTTCAAATCCACAGGGGGGTTATTTTTCCTCTAAATTATCTTTTGTATGCTTAATTTGAAATTAGTAAGTAAGGAAAGTATTATTAGAAACTTATTCATGTTTATCAGACATATGTCTGAACTTAAAGTGCTTTTCGACACTGAAATGAGAAACCTAAACCATGGATAAAAGATGGATATTGTATCCCGCAAAAAAACCTGATATTTAATTGCTAGGTTGTTGTGGGTAAATTTTATGTTTGTGGTTTTAAATTCCAGTGAAAGAAAAAAAAGATATAGTTACTAAACTTACAACATTTACCACGCATTCACGCAAACACATTTTATGGTACAAACAACAACAGTGTCAGTGATGGTGCTCGTGCTCTCTCTCTCTCTCTCTCTAGTTGCGGTGTGTGGGTGCTGCTGGGTGTATGTCTGGTGTTTAAAAAATTAATTGACTTCTTGTAAGAGAACAAACAACAACCACGTAATACTTTTTAGCTGTTAAACTTTGGACCCTGATAAAGCAAAATGACCAACTAGTAGTCACTGCTCACTCACTCCACCCAGTCATTTTAATACAGGGCCAGACAGATCAACCATAACGGCCAAAATATCAGGGTCTCCTTTTTTGCCTTAGGTAGGTCACCATCAACACTATGGTTGATATATCGGCCCCCCTTCAGATTCTAAAGGGTTCATGTTTTTTAGTTTTTTCAAAGATTCTCGTCATTTAGTTTTCCGGGTGGAGGTAGGGAGTTAAAAAATCTAATTTTCTAAAGATTGAATGACCCCCCCACTCAAAACCTAAAAAATAACTTTTTACGCCTTAAACTAAACAATAATCTGACGACCAATTATTACTGCTAAATATTTAAAAAATTTTTTTAAAGTAACCACTTAAAATATTCACTCCTCTCTTTACCGTTTAGTGTTGTTGTTTTGTTATTTATTCACAGTTTCGACATATTTGTATTTATTTAACCCTTTAAACTCTAAAGAATCGATCAACCCTGGCGACTTATAGCAAAAGACGACAACATATTTCAACCCCCTTCCATCTTTAAACGTAACTTGGCTATATTACCAAGTAGTCACTCAGAGGCGTTCTATTTAAGAACCATAGAGTCGAAATGTCAGTGTATATTTTTTGCCTTTAGTTACTAAGGCCGATATATCGGCCCCTTAGGGTCAAATGGGTTAATTTGCATATTGAATCTATTAGTAAAGAAAGATAATTTAGTTTTGATTTTAAAAAGTGGCTTTTTTTAAATGAATTTTGAGTATTTATATATAAAAAAAAGTCAAGGCACCTAAAAAAAAAATTATAAATAAATTAGTTTTTCCGATAGATTCATTTAATCCACCAAGGAAGAAATGAAAGAATCGTTTAATAGTATTTTGTTGGAAAAATTACAAGTCATTTCTTAAAGAAATTTCAGTTTTTGTTTTTGTAATGCTAAAAAAAATGTAAACAAAGATAATTTGTTTTCAAAATGGCGGATATATTTAGTCTGAATAGTTTAATAAAAACATCAATATTTAACAAAGAAATTGTTGAATCAGGAAGGCAACATGTGGTAATCAAGTAAGAGAACGAATCATTTTAAAGAATAAAGAAGATTACAAACGAGCAGAGACATAATTTATTCTAATAATTAGAAGTTGTTTATGTTGTGCTTCTTGGTTTGCGCACCAACCACCGAGACAAAAACAAATCACACACACACAAATAAAGAATTAAAAAAAAGAAAAAAAAAGAATGATTTTCTATAAAGATTATTTTGAATTAAAGTTTTGTTAAACCAGTTTTGAAACCCATTAAAAAAAAAGAAACATGACGTTTTAAAAGGATAGTTTTAGTTTATTTTCTTCAAAAACTTTTTAACGACTTCTTTTGCTGTTTTTTTTTCGGAGTTAAAAGCAAAGCGAGAGAAAGAAGAGAGGAAAAGCAGAAGGACGAATAACAAGTTCGAAAATATTTACTTTAGAAAGACTCACAAACCGTGAACGATGAAAAAGAAAAATAATAAGAAAACCACAAACAAGACTAAAAATATTCACTTGAATTAATTGGATTCATAAATATCTTTAAAAACAAATAATTTTTTTTTTTTAAAGATTTTTCTTTTGACACGAAAAATCAATTTTATGACGACAGAGACGACTTCAAAAGAGTGGAAAATTTGGAAAAAAATTATGTTAAACAAATCTGAAATGTGTGTGTGTGTTTTTTTAGGTAACAAATATGAATTATATTAAAAGAAATTTATTAACGACTTTTTTTAAAATAATGATTTGGGATTTTAATCTAAAAAATGCAAAAAATAAATCTGATGAAATTAACATTTTATCGTTAATCCATTGGACTCTAAGTTGCTTATATATCGGCCCTGACCACATAAAGCTAAAAATGACACACCAATATTTTGGATTTGATAGGTTATTGTTTCTCTAATATAACGGCTCTAAGTGATTACTTTATAATTTGGTGTTCAAAAGATTAATTATTAAATTACTGTTTAAATTGATTAATTCAATTACTTTTTAAATAAGAATGATATAATTGACATTTTATACTTGTTCTAATCTTGATTGATTTATTACACACTTTTCAAAATTAAAGTGTAAAAATAATGAACAGGGAAGTTTAAGTAAAACACATTCACGTCTTCTTCTCGATTTTAAAGTAAAAAGTAGAACAAGAAAAGAAGAAAATACTGTTTTCTTAATGTTTAACTGTTTTTATAACATTTTTTATCCATCCATACAACCTCAAACATTTAAATACGTAGCCTACTAATAAAAATTTACAAAAAAAAAATTGCATGGCAACAACAGTTATGGATTGAAAAATTAATTAACAAGCTAATTGAAAAAAATTAAGGACAAAAAATACTGTTAGATAAAAAAAAAAAACAGTAAAAAAATATGAAAAAAAAACTTTGAAATCCCAATTAATCGAGTTTAAAGAGGTGGGTTCGGACTTTGGAATAATGCGCGAGTTCGAAGCCTAGCCTTTCTATTTGCTTTCTTTAATAGTTGGACTAATACTCTTGGGAAAGACATTAAAAAACTACGAGTGGAAATATCGGAACGTATATAAAAAAAAGTGATTGTTCTTTGACATTGAATGACTTAAAACTCAAAATTAAATAAAGAAAAGTCCAAATAACAATAAGCAATAAAGAAGAGAAGAGAGCACCCGCACCCCATTCACTCATGAGGCACCACAGTCACACGCACACCAACCACCACCATGTGTGTGGGCCCTGTTTTTATGCCTCCTGCCAATAAAGACTGTCAGCAGTAGCACACCCAAATCAACAATCATGGAGCTGCAAGTCCAAATATAGTCGTTGTTTTCTAGACAAAGAAAAAACTAAATTAACCAATAATGCTTTTTTTAGGTTTATAATCAGTATTACTTTGTAATTAGCCTTAAAATGGTGAGGTAAAAAAAAAACCCCAAAAAACGCAAAACCAAATAATTCTAGAATGAGTTTTGTCATCGTTTAAGTTACGTTCACACGTAGATGACTTTTTTTCTCATTTCACTAAAAAGCAATTTATTGAAAAAAATGTTAAAATGCAGAAGAAAACTATTTTTTATAATTGAAAGAAAAAATAAATAAATAAAAGGAAAACCTCAATAAAATTGTTTTGTTTTCACTTTAACAATAATTGAAAAAAAAAAAACGTAAAAAGTACCCTTGTCCTTATGCACGATTTGATTTTTTTAAAAATCTTAAAAAAGGATGGTAAAAAAAAAATCCCAAAAATCAAAACTACCTTTTCTTTCAAAAACTCTTGAATTTAGTAATTAATTTGACATTAATTACTAAAGACTTAAAAAAGGGATTTATTTTCTGAAATAAACAAAATTGAAATTATTTAAAAAAAGGAAAAAAGTGTTGAGGAAGAGGAGGACAAAAACTTTGAATTATCAGTTTCCCATAATTATTTTAAAAGAAAATTCAAACTCCAATAACAATTAATCAAATGCTGTAAATAAAATTATTTTTATACGTTTTAGTGTTAAGGCATTAAAAATGTTATTTTTCGAATTATTGTAATTGATTGTGTTAATGTAATACCCAAAAAGAATTTATAAAATAAATTAAACATAATAATCACTAATTTTGATTTTAAAACAAAGGCAACAAAAACAGTAGGTAAAACAGTAAAACACAAAACAAATGCAGGAAAAACGAAATAATGAAAAAATATCAACAATTAATAGGATTTAATAAAACTAAAAACAAATAAGTATAAATTTCAACTGGAAATAAATAATAGAATAGTTTTCATGTAAAAAATTATATAAGCGCATTTTTGTTTTTCTTTTTACCTTCATTAGTATCACAGATGTTCGTATCAAAATTTTATAAAGACTCAGTCGTAAAAGATAAAAATCATTGTTTCTTTCTTGTTTGCATTTTGCGTCCGATGTTTACTAAACATCAATTGACCTAAAATTTGGCTTACTTATAACCCGGAAGTAGTTGTCTTACAGTTCAGGTTAAATCAAAAAGTGGGATTTTCTACAAACTGGTCCAAAAAATATGCTGAATATTTTAATATTCAGCATATTTTTCGGACCAGTTTGTAAAAAATTGTTTAAAATTAATTAAAAATTGAATAATAATAATAACAAAAAAATTGAATAATAATGATAATAATAAAAAATAATAATGATAAAATAAAAAATTAAAAACAAACTGATTGATTAAATGTTTTAAAACAGTCTATTTGAGCAAAATAATAATACTGTACTGTACTGTACATGAAGTTTTTATTGCGATAACACTTTAAACTTTAAAGAACCGATATATCGGCCCTGGCGACTTAAAAGCAAATAGAAGACACACACGATATTTCAACCTACCCTGACTTAGTATTACCAAAGTAGTCACTCAGAGGGCCGTCCCGTTCTAGGACATAATTGGGTCAAAATGTCAGTGTGTCTTTTTTGTCATTAGTTACGAAGGCCGATATATCGCCCCTTAGAGTCGAAAGGGTTAAGATACTAGACAAAATATAACAATTTTTTTTAGTTCGTTTTTCAGCTGTGTCCGAGATTTCCTTTTAGTATGTACTTCCGTTCAATTAAAAATTGAACATGGCGACTTCAAAAGGTGCGAACATTTACAATCGGCAAAACTGGGAAGATTCAGTAAGTTTTTTCTCTTTTATTTACAATAAATTATTCTTTAAATATTTGATTTCATTTTTAACCAACGTATTTAAAAAAAATATTAATTGTAAGTTGTAATCTTTCTTTCGATCTATTATAATTTATATAATAGTACATATTCAGTTGGTTTCTTGCTCGAATAAATCCGAATGAATAATAAGTTATTTAATAAATTCTTAAAACATGGAGTGAATGAAAAAAAATGTAAATTTTATAGATTATCGTAACTAAAATTGCGCTAAATTATATTTGTATTCAAATGGTTTTTAATTTTAATATTTGTTTTTATTCTTGAAATCTTATGGTGTTACAACGAGGCCACACCGACCGAGCGGTTAAAACCGAGGCGGTTTTGCAGGACAAGCAAATGAAGAAATTTGTCCGGAATATTTTTTTGCTCGGGGACTTGCGCCGGTTATAAGACAGTAATTTGATTAGCTAATAATATCAACATTGAATTTATTTTAAATCATTAATTAGAAAACATCGAAAAAACCCTAACCCTGACTCTGTGTTTAATCATTTAATATCGTTAAAAAAGTATTTAAAAGACAAATCTATATTTTTTCATCTTAATTTTCTATTTTGTTTCATCTTAATTTTCAATTCATTTTACAATAATGACGTCAACTTCATTAGCCAATCAAATTGCTGTCTTACAACCGGTGCAAGTCCCCGAGCAAAACAAATATTCCGACCAAATTTCTCCATTTGCTTGTTCTGCAAAAAAGACCAAAACCGGCAAATAGTTTTGTTTTAATATATAAAAAGAGCCTCCAAGAGAAAGCACTGCCAGCAAATATGAATTTGCACGATCGTGAGTCGTCGTCGTGCTTGCTTGTTTGTGCATTAAAAATCCGAACTTTAATGATTTACAAAGAAAAATGAAAGACTTTTTCACCCACCGCCACAGAAATAGATTTTAGTTTTAAAAACCTAAACTTTAAAAATAAAATTAGAAAATTTAAATAAAAGCAATGAGGGCAAAAAATTAATAAAAATTTCCATTTTTATGTCAAAAGTTATTTTTTTTTGGCTAAACAAGATCATTATTTCGGTAAATAATCTTTTTTATCTAAAGAAAATCAACATGCTATTGCTTACACATAGTATTTTTTTTTTTTTAAGTAAGAATTTTAGGTAACTTTTTCGGTAGCATTGTGATTATTTTTTTTCATTTTTAAAATGTGCTTTCTTTTTCTTTTGAGCTTTTAAAAGATTATTGGATTTTTTTGTTTTTGAAATGCTTTTATAAATAAAACACAATTTGTTTTTGAAATGTTTTTTATAAACAAAAAATAATTTTGTTTTTTAAAATGCTTTTATAAATAAAAAAAAACAATTTTTGTTTTTTTATAATGATTTTATAAATAAAATACCAGCTGAAAAATTTTCCCCGATTTATAAAACCAGCATATAATAAACATAAAATGCATGAAGTGATGAAAATTTAATGATACTAATTAGATAATTCGGAATTAAGTCCTCTTGTTACTTCCCTTTGAATTTCCACGAAACTACATTGCCATTTTTAACCGTAACTCTAAATTAGTGTGTGTGTACAGACTGTCTTTCTGTGTGTGCATATACGTTGTTGTCACTATTATATACTTCAATCAAAAGTATTTAAGTTAAATTTTTTTCCAAACATATATCACTTAAAATAAATAAATAAAAGTAAAATTTCAATATTTCAAGAAAATGTTGACTATCTAGTAGTATCGGTATTTTTGTCAACAACGTTCTAATTTTCGGGTTGTTAAAAAAATGAAACGGAGATTTGATTTTTATTCATTTTTCATTTGGCTGTTGTTAATTGCCCTTACTTGCATCTTAGTTGGTAAATCTATTGGCACTTAATGTAACTCTCCAATTAAAATTTTTCATTTTGGAGAAAAAAAAAGAAGCAGAAGATTTGTTTTGATGTTAATTCCGTTTTCATTTTTTTTTTAACTCACAACGAAAGAAGAACAAAAACTAAATTAAAATCAACCAGTCTTGTTTTTTTTTTTTTTTAAGGTTAGCGTTTTGGAAATATATATAAAAAACGATAATGATTTTGTTGTTGAAATCAGTTGATTTATTTTTTTTTCATTCACATAATCAAAACTTTTAAAATAAAGATTTTCCAAATCAACAAAAATTTAAGATATGCCCAAAAAGATTAAAAAAATATGAAATTGATGAAATTTAAAAACATAAAAATTTTGAAAACAAAATGGATTTTTAAAGCTCAATTCTTTATTAATTTTGCCAATAACTGAAGCAAAACCAATTTTTGGTAACTTTCTTGGTTGTTATGTTGACACATTCATAGTGATACCATTCTAAACATTGATCACATCCAATCATTTTTAATTCCCCATAATCAACTCTGTCACATTCTGGGCAAACATATTTTTTTTCTTATTTTTTGAGTAAAAGAACTCGGAATCCATGTATAAGTTGGAGGGTAAAAGATATCTTTAATTATTGCAATATTGCATTGTATATCTGCATCAGTTACAATCAAACCCATATTCTGGGGTGACTTAATACAAAAAGTGTTATAATTAAATTTATATTGCCAAAATTCTTCTTTAACAACAGCTTCAAACAGAATCCTTTTTTTTTGGTCATCTTTTGAAGAAGAAAATAACAGATGTTGCTTTCTTTCTCTTTGATTATAAAAGAAATTGAAACTAATTAAAACCAATTAAAATGTTAAATAAAAATTTCATATCGCAATATTTTCAATAGAAAAAATTTTTTAAAGAAAATTTCCTTTGACAGATTTAAATATATTTTTAAAAAATTCATATCACTTTGAAAAAGTGAAATTTCTTGAGTGGAATAATTATAGATTATTTAAAGAAATTGAAACTAATTAAAACCAATTAAAATGTTAAATAGAAATTGATAAAATTCGATAATATTCTAATTATAAAAAAAATCAATTATTAAAAAAACCCAAAAATTACCCTCCTCAGTTTGAACCCATATTGCATCCTCCAAAGTCCAACTCACTACCCGCTACACTTAATTCAATATACAATGATAATGCTTTCTTAAAATATATAATAACCTTTCTCATGCAGAAATTGAGAAATAAGTGCCAATAGATCTGCCAACTAAGATGCAAGTAAGGGCAATTAGCCACTTCCTTTTCATTTTTTGGTCCCCTGATTTATTGGAGAGGGACCATTGTTTTCAGTGGTATGCGTCTGGAAGATTGCTGGATAACCGTCCATTACTTTTTTTCTGAAATTTTGCCACAAGTTGTATTTTTATATGTCGATGTGCATAGTAAAAAAATATAATGTATAATGAGCTCTTTCTCCCCAGGGGCCTTAAATGGGTCAAAAACAGCCCAAAATGACCAAAAATAACACTTTTTACCCATGAGCTTTTGATCCATCAATTAGATTTTTCTGAAAGCCAAAATGTGGAGACAATTGTGCCAAATATAAATGGAGTATTTTTGAGAATGACAAAATTCTGGTTTGCATCCCCCGGGGGGCTGTTTTGGGGCTAAAACATCTCTTTCAGGGGCTATTGAACGTTTCTGTTCAAAATAACATTATGTATGTCTTTTTTTATGCTCCATTTCACTGTGCATTCACGGGGGACCATACATTCTTCATTTGTTTTTATTAATTTTGTTTTTCATGCACATTATTACTTAAATTTACTTAAAACTTTTTTTTTCATAAATTGCACGGGGGAATTTTCATTTATATGAATATTTTGTATTTAACAAGATTTTAGAAATAAAAATGTTTACAAACCTTAGAAAACTAATTTAGCTTAAGACTCAAGTGTGGTTGACTAGTTTATTTTTTTCAAACACCTCTTCAAAATTGATTCATCTTAAATTCTTTTTCTTGGTGTCTTTCTCATAAACTTATTTTGTAAGGACCATTACAGGTTGCAACTGAAAATTTTATTGAAGTTCAAAATACTGAGTGTTTTGTAATCCTAGAAATAAAACTAGATGTTTCTTCAGAATGTATAATCATACATAAGTTATATTTATTTTTTCTTAAAGGAATTCCCAGTTCTATGTCAAACATGTTTAGGAGACAATCCATATATTCGTATGGTAAGTGGAATTTATTTCTATTTCTAAGTAAGCATATATTGTTTAACTCTTTCCTCTTGACTTTTTATTTTGGAAAATCTTTTCTGGAAACAAATTATTGTAATTTAAGAATAGATAAAAAGAAACACTATATTTTTCTTTACATAATAAGTTATTATTCAATAATTATGCTGTTTATCTTATTATTCCTCAAGTGATTGTAACTTACATATCTAGTTTATTTTTTTTAATGATTCATAGCCCTTTAAAGAAATTCATAATTTTTGAAAATAAATCATTTATGAATCTAGAAATTTAAATTTTGGAAAATTCTATGCCGTCTTCATGATATTCCTATTTGCTTTTAATATAACATCAGTTTAAAAAACAAACTTTTAAACATTTGCTTTTTTTTTTTAGATGAAGGAGAAATATGGGAAAGAATGCAAAATATGTGCAAGACCATTCACAGTTTTCCGTTGGTGTCCTGGTGCTCGTATGAGATTTAAGAAGACTGAAGTATGTCAAACCTGTTCTAAGTTAAAAAATATCTGCCAAACCTGTCTACTAGATTTGGAATATGGTTAGTATTACTTATTATTAATTAATCAATCTACCTATCAGTACTCTAGTGCTTTGGTCACCTCCTACATTGCCTCATAAACGGAAGGCATTCAACACTAGAGTGTTTTTATTTTGTCTGCATTTAAAATATTCCACAAAAAAGTGAGATTCTTGTCTGATAAAGAAATATCCTATTATTCTTAACATTGTGTGTGTGTCGGCATACTGACCTCTGCAGGTTTAGCCAGCTCACCTATGAACACACGATTCAGTGGCAAGTCTCATGGGAATTTGAACTTCAAAAGCGGTCGTCAGCCACATGTATAGATGCCTGTTTAATCAAAGACTAAGAGTGCATCCACCCAGAGGTTTAACTGCGCCCCCTTACAAACTAAACTGGGTAAATACTCTTAACATTAGCCACTAGTAATTTAGTCAAGCTACACTGAACTGCGTGTCCTAGTATTGACTACACGTCTCCTTGTCAATATCTTTGTTGATATGAATAGAGGGGAAGGTAATAGTTCTGGTTGCTGTAGATGTTGTTTTGTATTGTTGTGGCTGCGTGATGGCCATGCACGCTCACCTGGCCATCATTGCTTCCATCACAAGGAGGAATCAGAGTGGACGTCTTGATAGTTTGAATGGTACCTGAAAAAGTGTGCACTGGTCAAAGCTTAGTGAAAATAAAAAGATCAGAGCCTAAATAATGTAACTTAATTTTTTAAATTATTTCACTCAATTCTAAAATTCCTAAAAACTAGTTTTGTAGACAACATGGATGTCTATTCGATCAATGTATAGTTTTTTTTATAAAGAAACAAGATAAGTGATTCCAAATATATATTCTTTTTCAGGTTTACTCTAGTGAATTAGAGTTTACTCAAAAGCAAAAATGTTTTTTTTTCTCCATATAAAAATATTTTGATTATTCGGTAAAATATTTTACTAATTTACTAAAAATTCATATTAAGTAACATATATACAATTAATTAAAGAAATTTTTATTTTCTACTGATTGTTTTAGTAATTGATTCAGAGGGAAAATCATTTAAACTACTAATTCATTATTAAACAACCTAAACCTTTCTAATGGTGAGTATAAATTTTCTTATTAATTTAATTTGCTTTGCTATTGCATAATTTGAAAGATATTTTCCTTTGTAACTGAAATGCTAACAATTTATTTTATAGGTTTACCTGTACAAGTCAGAGATGCTGCTTTAAAATTACAGGATAACATTCCCAAGTCTGATGTGAATAAAGAGTACTACACTCAAAATATTGAAAGAGAAGTAAGAAATATGTTTTCAACATGGATATTGATATATATATACCAAGTAACTTTACATCAACTAAAAATTCTTCAGATGTAAAAATCAGGAATTTGTTATAAGCATGTGCAGTGTTCACTAAATTAAGAAATAATTTATTAGAAGTTTATTTTATTATAAGAAAACAATTGTAATAAAATCTGCTATTATTCTATTATTAATCAGAAATACTTGTGATTTAAATATATTCATAGAATAAATATTATTTCATTATTTGTTATTTAAAAACTTTAGTGGGAGAGGATATCTCGCTTTGTTTCTTTTTTTGTTTTCCTACATCAATATTTACCTCACTCTTACTAAATAGCAAAGATTGATAAAATTTCTTCAAATTATTTGTTTTTATGAGGTTTTATATTAAAATCTACAACAGTGACCACGTGTGGACAGAAAAATTACAAATCTCACATAGTTTTCAATAATTTAAACTTCAATAAGGTTAAAATCCAACTTCTTTGACAAAAAATAAATAAGTATTTGTAAAATATTCTGTTTTAATCATGAATTGATGGAATATAAATAGACTATTTATAATAGATAGTTTTCCTACAGACATCATTGGGAAAAATACCACATACATTTGTCATTATTTGAGTTAGGTGTTAATTTATCACTGAGACAAACACACTGCACACATTTTATTATTAGAAATTAATTCATTCTTTTTTCTTTTGATCATTACTGAAGATATAAACCATTTAATAAAAATTAAACTAATTTTTCTTCCCATGAATGACTATTATTTTAGACTTGAATATTGTTTTGAAATTTATTCTAACATTGTGATTAATAAGTAATACATATTAAAATGTTATGTAAACTGAATAGAATAATTGTAGATCATTGGAAGATATACAATTGGAATGTAAACAAAAATTAATTATTTTAATTTTTCTTGTTTAGATCAGCAACAGTGATGGTACAACTCCAGCTGGAGCATTGGGCAAGGCAACTGCTCCTAGTGACATGCTTCTCAAACTAGCCAGAACCTCTCCCTATTACAAACGTAACCGACCACATATATGTTCGTTTTGGGTTAAAGGAGAATGTAAACGTGGCGAAGAATGTCCTTACCGGTAATGAAAGAAAAACAATCTTTTTTCTTCTTACTCTGTTATTTACTTGTGTAAATATTAGATCATATAAAATTCTGTATTTATTCTTTGTGTTTTAAAAATGAAAAAAAAAGACAATTTTTTTTCCTCTGTTATTTACTTGTGTAAATATTAGATCATATAAAATTCTGTATTAATCCTTTGTGTTTTAAAAATGAAAAATCAAAATCTTTTTATTTGTGTGTATGTATTAGGCATGAGAAGCCAACTGATCCAGACGATCCACTTGCAGACCAAAACATTAAAGACAGATATTATGGCCTTAATGATCCAGTTGCTGATAAACTTATTAAACGATATGCAACTATGCCTAAATTGGAACCTCCAGATGATAAATCTATCACAACATTATATGTTGGAAGTCTTGGGGAACGGATTGGAGAAAAGGAATTAAGGTAAAGAATTTCATTCCTTCATTTATTGTTTCCCCCCTTATTTTTTGGTTCTTATTGAAATCAATTATTAAAATATATTTTACTAACTAGAGTTTTCATTAATACATCCTTAAACTATGAACTAAAATTAGAATTAAATAACCTGAAAAGAAGTTAATATACTACTACTAACCGCTCAATGATATTTTTGGTTTAATATCAAGGGTATGACTGTTAAAATATGGACTATTTTATTTATACCTATGTATGGAAAGAATGAACCAATCTAAAGCTGAGATTGTCATAAACTTTATAACATAATTCCTTTAACTAAGCAAGAATCCCCAGTTATTTTCTGTATATTTAGCCCTCATCTGTTTTTAAAATAGATTTTATCACACAATTACTACTGAAATATACCCTTCTAATACTAATAGTGCAATTAGATATAAAATCAATTTTTTTAAACAGCAATAGGTAATAAATTTTAGCTTCTATGCAGAGTGTGTAACTGGCTTTATTATCTTATTTGCGAAATCATTAGTCAAAATGGAATTTCTAAATTTTCATCTACCAGCAACAAAAATTTGCTTTAATTTAACTATTTTATTCTTATTCCAGGGCCTTAAAACTCAGATGAATTCTGATACAGCATTTACAAATTGACATTAAACTGTTAAAAGCATTTATCTCCAAATTCTAACCACAGTATTATGTGTCTGCTGCTGTTCTGTTTTTTTTCTGTAACATTAATTAGAAAATGGCTTTGTTAGATCTCTCCAGTAAATAGAATGTATATTCTGGCTACAAAACTCATTGAACAGGAGGAATAACTAATTAGAAAATGTCCATCACATTCATTCTTCAATAACTCCATACTTTTCTCAAGGGTGTTATAATTTGAATACAAATGGAACAACTAAGATTTGAACTAGCGTATGATGATTCCTAAGTTTGACTGCCTACACACTACGCCAAGTGGATCTCGACTTAACTTTGTATCATCCATCCTAAAGAATCCCTTCTTTTTCTTTTTTTTTGTAACATTGGAAATTTTGATATGCATATAAATGAAAAGAAATGTTTTGATTTATTTTGAAAAACAATTATTTTTTCTTCACCTTCTTTTATTCTTCCCTTAAAATGTTTTTTTTTTTTTTTTAAGGGACCACTTTTATAAATTTTGTGAAATCCGTTCAATCAATGTTGTCAGCAAAAACCAGTGTGCCATTGTACAGTTAACAA
>JAUZSX010000052.1:2718009-2740255 GCA_034780655.1 Idiosepius hallami
ATAAGAAAAAATGAATTTAAACGTCATATAAAAAAAATGAAATATTTGTTATGACGTTTTATTATGAAGAATTAGAGAGGGAAAGAAAGAGTGAGAGAAAGAAACAGAGAGATTGTGAATTTTTTCAAGCAAACATCAGGACAAACTTAGTCGATAGACTTTTATAATAATAATAGATTAAAAGTGTTAAAAGGGTTTTTCTGTTTATGGTTAGGATCAAACCTCTCGGTTGCTTTTGTGCTGTCAAAATAATGTGTTTCGTTCTTAATTTCCGAAAAAAAGAAAAGAAAAGAAATGTTTTTTTTTAGATAAATTTTTGGGGGAAAATGAAATAAATACACTATTTTAATCCTTTGAACTCAAACTTATCAAAATTACCAAGTAATCACTCAGGGCATTCAAAGTAGAGCAACGACCAGCGTACTAGGCTCAAAATGATGGTGTGTCTTTTTTAAATTATGTAATCAGAGCCGTTATATCGGCCCTTTAGGGATCAAAGGATTTACAGGAGAAAAACGAGTGCACAATTTGATTCTGACCAGACCATAAACAGAAGTATATCAATTAAAGAAAGCCCAAAGATTAATTAGCTAAAACTTAGTGAAGTTAGCAAATAAAAAAATAAGGACAATAAAATATACATAATTAGCAAGAAACCTCATCTCAAAGATCCCAAAACACAGTAAATTTAAATTTAACAAATAAGGACATGCTTTTCTGAGGTATTTAATCCTTCTGGCCTCGCCCTGACCCCCTGACAACATAAGGCAAAAGAAGACACCAATATTTTGGCTTTATGTTCCTTTGACTCTGAGTGACTACTTGGTAATTTTGATACGTAGGAGTTCAAAGAATTACAGTAAACTTTAGTTTGGTGTTCCAGATGTGGGTGTGGTGGTGGTTGGTGTGCTTCTAAATACATTTAAAAAAATAAATATTTTTGACCAGACTTTCTTTCAATTTAAATTAAGCAAATTTTGACTAGATTTAAACTTTAGTAGTAGAAAATATTAGAAAATAGATTTTTTACAAAAATCAATAACCATTAACTTTCAAAATTTGAGTTTATTCCAGTAGTTTCTTTCTGTTCTAGATAATTTTTTTTGTAAATATATAAGATAACATTAGAACAAAGTTGAACGATTTTAATAATAAAAAAATGCCGGCGCTAGATCTTAAAAGTTTCATTTTTTTTTTCAATTTTTTAGAAGAATTTGTTTTTGTGTCAGATTTTACGCAACAAAACCATGATTAATTTGGATATACCAAATAATAGCAAAGGAACGAGTCATTTATGTCACCTACTTTAACTGGAAACAATAGTTTTATTGTACTTGTTAACTTGTACGACATCAGTAAACACACTTGTCACACACACAACCAACAACAACATATAAACTAGTAAAAAAAAACATTGAATGAATTTTAAGATCTTATCCTTCAAAATTACAGAACTGAAAGAGAACCAAATTTTAAATCACGAAAAATTTATTAACTGTTAACAAAATCAAATCACAGACTGTGATCTAACTTAAAGTAAAAATATACATTTATCTTTTTTTTATCGTCAGTTTTTGGGCACTAACAGTAACAATAAAGACATAAAACCACAATTTAATTACCAATTAGGTTAAAATGTAATGGAAAAATTAATAATGCAATAGCAATCAAATACTTTTTACGTTCTAAATTCTAATGGCCAAGATTTTGTTTTTGCTGAGTGAAAGGGGAAGTTCGACAATAACTAATTAATTACGCTTACTTATTCTAACGTTGCTTTTTTATTTTATTTTTAGTTTTTTACTAATTAAAACTAATAAAAAAATGTTTGATTATCGAGTCACTGAAAAATATATATATATATATATACTTGGCGAAAAATAATGAAATAAGGTGAACGTGAATTAGTGCAACTGACGCTGGCGCACGCACACATTCACTTTAAACACACTCTTGTATTCTTGGCGCTCAGCCGCTCAGATTTTATTTCTTGAAAAAGTTTTTAGTTTTGTTTGCTTTACACTTTAGTCTTTGAAGGCTACCGATATAAGAAAAATAAATATCTTAACAAAAATAAATGTCATTTATAATGATAACAATTTAGTTATATTTTAAATATTTAAAAAAAAATTCGTTCAACGAACACAATAATAATCCCTATTAGTAAAGATGGTGGCTTGATAGATGGTGGTGGCTCCTTGGTTCATTTAGTTAGTTGTTTGAGTACTATTTGCATTTTCAAGTAACATTTACATTTTATATTTAATACATTGTAAGTTATTGAGCACAAATAGTCACCGTAAAGAAGTTAAACCTTAATTATCAACGAAGGTAAAATGTATATTGAAGAATTAATTCAATTTAAATTATTTTTTTAAATTAATGGCCAATGTTTTGTTTGCTGAGTGAGAGAAATTTCATTTCACTTCACTTGAGGTTTTCTGATTCAACAGCTAAAGACTGGATAAATATTATAAAAAAAAATTTATTTCAGATATTATTTTTCATTAAAATAACAAACAAAACTTTAAGTGACACCGTGGTCACATTTATTCCGAAATTCGAACACAACAAAAATAAAATCACAATCGGGTTTTAGTTTTACACGTGTTTCAAATAACATTTTGTAATAACCAAACCACACTTTAATTTAAAGAATGTTGTATAATAGCTAACAAATCATTAATTCTTACGTCAGTGTACTTTTAATGTTTTTATTTACGAAAAATATATTATAAATTTAGTCCTTTATCGCTTATTGACAGTAACTGAAAAAAAGGATTGTATTTTAAAACGAAATGAAACAAATATAATTGTTTCGTATAATTTTTGTTGACGTAAATTAATTCAAGCAAATATAATAACGTTCTAGTTTGAATTCAATGTAATTAATATATTTAGTTCGTTTGGTAGATGTATTTTTCAGAATTTATATAAATTTGTTTCACAACAGATAAAGAAAAACTATTAACGTAATGCAAAAGAGGGTTGCGTGTAAAAGTAGGATTGTTGTTTCAGCCGGATTTTAATAGTCATTTATGTCCATCATTATTCGAATCTTAAATATAATAATTATCTTCGCATTGAATTTTAAATTTCTAAGAATTAAATAAGGTGCTTGTTTATTTATTTCTATAAGAAAGATTTAACTTGGTGAAAAAAAAGGTAGAGCTTCGTTTCAGCGAACCAGGTTTCAGTTGCCATCTTTGTATTATCAAGTCTGGAATATTAAATCCGGGACCTTTTTCTAGGCGGCCATCTAACTGCTATCCACCGACGGCCATGGTTGTTGTTGGGGAAAAACTGAAGTAGTCACCCGGTGAAAGGTTTTCCCCACGAACGAGCACGTTTTGATCTGCTAACAACAATGAGGATGAAGAAAAAACATGTCGATTTATCCGCGATAAGTCATTATTTAAAATGTGCACAGTACCCTGATGGGCTAACCGATTCGGACAAGCGAAGCATAAGGAAGCGCTCCAAAGACTTCAGGTAGGATGAAGAGAAAAAATATTATATTTTAAAAGACCTCGCATTCTCTTAAGATCGTTTGTCAACTATTATTAAAAACATTCCTATTTCACCGCCGATGTAGTTTTTTTTAAAGACACCAATGAAAAGAAAATCAACGTTTATTAGAAATTAAAGAAAACACAGCAAATACACTAGCTTTAATTATTTAACGAATAATCTGCTCAACTTTTGTTCACACTACGAATCGAAAGCGGCCATTTTTTTCTGAGCAAATTATTATTATCGTTTTTTTTTGTTTGGGTTTTTTCCTTAGAATTTAAAAACAAAATTCACATCATTGTTTTGATTTGTTACTTAAGTCTATTCTAAATATATGTATATACAGTTAGATTTTTTACATTCATATATAATTTTATCTTAATTGTTTAAAATTTTTGATTTTTTTTCTGTTAAGATTTAAATTTTTTTTAAAGATTCCCCCCATATATATTGATTTTTATTTTAAAAGAAATAATCAGGTTTTTATTTTATTGTATTTTTTTTTTAACTTTTTCTGATTGTTGATGTTAAATTAATTCACAAATCTAAATATTTGATTAAAAAAAATTAATTATCAGTTGTTAAAATTTACTAAAGAAAGAAAGAAAGCACTCACTACTAAATGCACCATAATGTAATTGTAAATTTTATAATCAATGACACTTTATTTCGTTTTTTGTTAGGCTAAAAGATGAAGATCTTTATTTTGTTCGAGATCCTAAAAATAGCGAATCAAGCGGTGGTGAGAGTGACACCGGAGAAAAGACGTCAACTTCATCTGAAATGACATGGCGTAAAGTATTACATCAACCCGATTCGATCCGGAAAGCTTTTCTCGAATGCCATGTAGACAATCAAGGTAATTAACATTAAATAAAAATGACCCCCAAAATAGTCCACCTTTTGTCATTAAAATCTTTTGCAGCCACAGCAAGCATCATCATCACAACATAGACAATATAGAAGGGAGCAACAGAGCGCATTCATTATTGTTTTGTCTATTCATTTGTGGCTAAGATGTGACCCCACAACAAAAAAAATTCCACGTATGATTTGAAATTCAACTAATGATTGATTATTAACTGAATGTGTTCTGGGCAAACTTGTAGTTTCTCTGCCTGCAATCATTTGAAATGTTCGTTTGGTTCTACATACACATCCACCGTCCTGCTGGTGTTATATTTAATTAGTTCTTTCAAAGAAAGATTTTCGAACGATAATGATGTCGATGAGCTGATCTAGTTCCAGACTTATTTTAAAACGGTTCTATGGAGAAATATTCAATAACTTGATTGTTTCTATTTTCAAAATATAAGTGATTGCCTAAAAGTGTTTTTTCGATAATTGCCAAGTTATAAAGAAGGCAAAGGCACTAAACTGTAAGTTTATCCTGCTGTTCAGTTGCATTTTAGATAATGATGGTGTTGGGGTGAAGTGGTCTTATAAGGTTCTTCTTGAGGGAAGCGAGATCGAACCATGGTAAAAGCTTGGACTATGGATTCATATTATTGAGCACCAAAGTTGGAGCATTAGTAAAAGCTCAGGGTCTGGAATCATAGTATGCGAGTTCAGACCCCATTCAAAACCATTGCATTCACCTTAAAAATGGCCTTGTTCCAAACTTAGTTGGTGTTGCTCACCAAATAAATATAATATTAGGCAAGATTAAATCCCAGTCAAAACCATTGCATCATGGAGGCTTGTAAATTCTGAAGAATAGCTCATCTAAGTGAAGGGCAAAACTGCTTACAAAAACACAGGGAAAAGAAATGCCAGTCAGGTAGGCGGTAAAAAGGGTGTTGATGAATAAAGAACCGTGAATCAGGCTACAACCTGCATCATGTCTCATATGTTTTAGAGCTATGGTGAAAGCAATGTAGGCCAAAGTAAGTGTGCGTGGTCGCTGCTACAAGCACTTGGAACAACATTCGCAGCGAAGGGTCCTCTGTCACCTTCTCCCCTTCTCATTGAATAAATGAAGTTAGGAGATAAGATTACAGTACCCCATACTCGAACATGAGTGGAAACAGAGACGGAATAATCAACATGATCTGTTTTTGTTTGTCAGGGATGTTGATGTACAAATTGGGAGGCAGATTTTACGATGAATCATGTAAAAAGTTTCTGTTGCCTTATTGAAAAAATATGTGGATTCTCCAGATTTATCACTTTTGGAAATGGAATATCTCTTCTACCCTTTGGCAGCTATGGTGGGTAGTCGTAAAATCTTGGACTCTGGAATTGTATTACACGGATTCAATCTAAGTCAAAACCAACATATACTTTCAGCTGCCTCTGACAGATGAAGCTTGTTAACTCAGGAGAGTAACTCATCTAGGTGTAAAGATAACACTGATTCTAGTCAACTCACAGATGATAACTTACCTTGGTGAAGGGCCACACTCATTTCAAAAAGTCTAGGGGATGCAATAAGCACGTAAAACTAGCATTGTGCCTAACTTTTCTTGTAGTGTAGATATATACAATCTTCTAGGGCTGCAAAGTTGGAGCATTGATAAAAGCTCAGGCTCTGAAATCGTAGTATGCACGTTCAAATCCCACACAAAATCATTGCTTTCACCTTTAGCTCCCTTGGGCAGATGTTGCTCATTAACTCGGGAGAGCAATTCATCTAGGTGAAGGTAAGACTGAATGCAAAAAGCCCGGGTAAGAGCCTGTAAAAACGGCCTTGTGCCAAACTTGGGTTGGTGCTCATCAAGTAAATATACCATATTCTATACTCTCTTCAAATATTTTTTTTATGCCAAAAATAAATGCAAAATTTTGTTCTTTGAATATCTTTGTTTTTGACTTTTAATTCGCATTCCTTTTAATAATGTTCATCTTATTTACTTAGTAATAAAATTTAGAAGTGAAGAGATATTCAATTTAAATGAGCATTTAAAACAAACTTATTTTGCTATTTTTTGTTATTGGCTTCATGCTAGAAGTATGGGTACCAAGGACTTGCTACTAAGGTAGTTATAGAAGCCTATTATATAAGAACTACAGATGTGACTAAACTTAAAACATATGTTTTAATTTATATATTCTTGAATTTGAATATTATTTAAATAGTTAATTATAATTGATCAACCATTTGAATTATACTTTATGATCCTATTGGCTTACAACCTCTTAGTTTATATTTATTTGACAAATAAACAATCTTAGCAAATTAAAATGACTTAAATTTATTTTTTAAAGATGAAACCTTCATTTAATTCAGAATATTTCATGATTTTAAAATTTTTTTTTATAAAACAAACTTTAATAATCTTCATTGTTATTTGCATTTGTTTCACTTTATTAAAATTGTGAAAAAAGTCTGTGATTCTTTTCTTTATTGATTTTATCTCGCAACAAATTCATCTTGTAGCAGCTTAATGAACAAACCATTGGAAAGCCTCAATTCCTTATTTTAAATTCATTTAATCTATTAAATTAGAAGCATTACAAAACCTTGATTATATAGTTTTATATTATAAATGAATATGCATAATGATGTGATTTATTTTGAGTTTATACTTGTGTAAAAATCTTTCTTTACTTTGTCCTAATTTTATTTCAAAAATTTGTTCTTTTGCTAGGAAATCATCGTTCTTATGATAAAACTCTAAAAGAATTCAGTGAGCTTTATTATTTGGCTAAAACTATTGAAACTGTACGAACGTATATTAAAGAATGTCCAGTTTGTCAAGCTTATCGGCATGGCATCAATATTCAGAATACACCTACAAACAAGACTCCTTCGGAGAGAGATGAGCATGTAGCTGAGCTTATGGCTGCACTTCCATTCTCAGAGAATATTGGAGAGGTCATTACTCACTTTTGGCAAAAGGTAACAATCCTGGTTTTTATATCAAAGATGTTTGATTACCTATCGGTGAAATAATTATTATATTCTAAATTTAACTAGTATTTATTTGTTAAATAAATCTTAGTAAATAGGAACTATTGTTTAGATAATTGTCTTACATAATGATAAAATTGGTGGAAGAAAACATGATGAATGATTTATAGAAAAAATTGATAAGTATTTTCTTTAGTTAAGTTTACTAATGCTTGAAAAATTATATTATTCTTTTTTAAAGGATAAAAATCAATTGCAAAAATCTGAGTGAAAGAAAATGGTTAATATTTTTGTTTTCCCAGGAGAGATTTTTGTAAACAATAATATATTATTTGTAAAGTTCTTTGTTATTAAGATAAATATAGTTATTGGTGTAAGTGTAAATGCTTTAAGAAATAATCAATACTAATGTATGCTGCTGTACAAAATGAGGACTGAATTGTAATTCCATGACATAAACACTTTTAAAAGAGAATTCATTAAACATTATAGTTGTATGTAAATTATATGCATCATATAGTATGCATGCATACTTGCATATAAATAATTGAAAGACCTTTTCAAGGCTGGTAAATCATCT
Organism: Idiosepius hallami; assembly: GCA_034780655.1. Classification (NCBI taxonomy): domain Eukaryota; kingdom Metazoa; phylum Mollusca; class Cephalopoda; family Idiosepiidae; genus Idiosepius; species Idiosepius hallami. The sequence continues at coordinate 2,725,956 of JAUZSX010000052.1, forward strand.
TGATCTGATTTACTTATAAGAGGGCGGTCATAAGGATAGGCAGTCGGACTTCAGAATTGTAATACACGGGTTCTAATCCAAGTTGTCCCATCCACATTTACATGTCGACTAATACCCTTGGAAAATGAATTCCCACATTCCTTCCAGCTATGGATTAAATAGTGTAAATTGTGTTATTCAAAAGAAACTATATGTATAAAGTTTATCAAAAGTGATTGTTCTCTGCATTAAAAATGACTTAAAAAAGTTGATATGCTGTTAAACACAAAACAAACAAAACTTATATAATATTTTTCTCAAAAAGTATGCTTTAGTTTCAAACTTCAGCAGACATTTTCAAAATAGTAATAAACGTGGAAAGATATCTGTTTTAATTATTTTTTAAATAATGGATTTATTGTAATATTTTTTGTTTTAATTTCAAGGTTGAAGTCGATTTGTTTGGTCCATATAAAGTGACTGGAGGTAATTTGGTCTATGTCGTTATTTGTTTGGATTCTTACTCTCTGTGGCCAGAAGCAAAAGTTCTTGAATATCAAGAAGAGATCACACCTGTATCAGAAATTCTACATTTTATTCTTAGCCTTGTTGCCAGGTTAGTAATAATTTGAAATTTTTTTTTTTTTTTTACTAAATTAATCCTCACATTGTTTTATAAGGTATAATATCCATTAAATATAATTAGTGGAGCATTGATAAAGCTTAGACTTAGTAATCATATAACACGAGTTCAAATCCCATTAAAAACCATCACATTCACTTTCAGCTGCCTCGGGCACACAAAGCTGGTTAACTTTGGAGAGTAACTTTTCTAGGTGTAAGGATAACACTAATTAAAAAAAAGAGTTGGGTCAACAAGATCTGTCAACTCAGTTAGAGTAACTCATCTAGGTGAAGTACATCACTGACCACAAAAGCATAAGGGTATAGTGAGCACATAAAACTGGCATTTCACCTAACTTGGGTTGATGCTTGACCAAGTGGAAATATCATTTGAAAATAGTACTTAACTCCCCTTACAAAAAAAAATAAATAAAAAAAAAACTTTTTAGTAAAATTTGCTTCTTGATTATTGTGTTAATTTTTGTAAGATTTAAATTCAGCATTTTATTGCATGTATTTTTATTTCTTTAGATATGGAATGATGCGCACCCTTACGTTCCGGAAGGAATCTTTGAGCCGTAAAGACATCAATGGTCGTTTTGATCTTCTCACAGATGAAGACAATACAATTGATGTTGAATTTGGAGGCTGTCAAGAAACAGGTTTGAATATTCATTTTTGAAATAAAAAAGAATTAAACGTTCCTTTACTTAGAATAATATTTTGCTAAGATAAATAACTGATTTCTTGGTTGAATAGAATTTGAAATTATATCTTTCACACTATTGTAACTGCATTATAAAACTAGATTTCTAGTTTAGTTTTCATATGAACTTTATTTTCAATAAAAGTTGTGTAAAAACTAAACATGTCAAGATTCTTCATTTTATACAATAAAAATATTACATAATATTCTTTTATTGTAAACAATAACTGTTCTTTTTGAATGATCTATTATGACTTGCTGAGACAATTTTAACAATTGTAAACAATTCTTCATTTTATCTTTGTTTAAAGAACTGAATAAGATTTTTCTCTGACCTTTTTGAAGTGTAGAATTTGTAGACACAATAATTAATTGGATTCTGAAAAACATTATTTAATGTTTTATTTGAAGATAATCAAAAGATTTCCACATTCTTTATGTATGATTGATCTATTTTAGATTCATTAATTTTTTATAGTTTGAATTTATATAATTATCTCAATATTATCTTTTGTCCTAATTTCCATTTTTTTCTTTGGTAGACGGTATCTGGAAGGATCTGGAATGTGATATTGGTAAATTTGTCAAGAACTATCCAAAAGATTGGAACAAATGTATTGATCTATGCATGATGCCTCATCGAATAAGCCGACCAGAAATGGCCGAATATACTCCAGCATTTTTAGTTCACAACAGGTAAGCTTAGTCAAGTCAACAGAAAAAAATATTCTCTTATTTTTTAATGCCAAATCCTCTAAAAGTTATATCTTAAACATATTTCTTCACAGAATTAAACAAGTAGTAAATGATGAACTTGTCATTGGTAATCATTTTTAAAAAAGCTTTTTTTTTTTTTTCAATCATTAAGATCTATGTAATTGATTATAATTTAAAAAAAATATCACTAGTTTGATTCAGTTAATAATTTTTCTTTTAATTGTTTTATTCCTATTTTGATTGTTTTACTTTATATCTAAACCATTATTTTTGTTTTCCTTTAACTAGAGAACCACGTCTTCCAGTGAGTATTTCCCATCGGCTTGGAAATAGTGACTTGGACCCTAATCTAACTGAAGGGCAGATGCGAGCAACTCAGTCTCGTTTAATGAAAGCCAGCAAAGCATTGTCAGAAATCTATTTAACTGGTTCACCTGATAAAGCATCTCGATCGGACTCTCCAATGCTTTATTATTCCCCAGATGAAGATGATGTAACTGAACCCGAAACCCCTCTTTCTGCGACTGCTATGAAAGACGTAAATGGCACATTGAATCATTCCAACATGGACATAGACAATTCGACTCCTGATACATCTCTGAGACAAGAACCTTCGAGTACAAATAAAAAGTCTACATCAGCTGTCTCTACGAAATCAAAGAAATCGGTCCCTACTGTTGAAATACAAGTTGGTAAATCAGCACGAGGTCGAGGAGCCAGATCCACGCGCAAACGAGCGCAAGAAAATGTTCAAACAGAAACCGAAGGAGTTGAAACTGAGAATGAAGGGGAAGTGGAGGAGTTGTCGTCCCCTTCTGGTGGTCGACGGGGAAGAAAAAAGAACTATTCAGATGTTGTTAATCGCTATTCACCCAAAAAAGGAGCACGCAAAAAAAGAGAAAATAGAGACGTAAGTAATTGATGCTTGAATTTTTTATTAGAGATTCCAGAAACTTGAAGTAAAAACTCTGAACAAAATGAGCACAAAAAGAGTATCAAAGCACTCCTAGAAAGGCAGGGTAATTATACTAATGGCTTTGATCTCCTGTATTTATTCTTGTATATATTGAGCAAAAGAACCCATTTCATCTTCTGTGCAGCATTGATATACTTAATTAAAAAAAAATAATAAAAAACTTATTGTTGGGATTTTTTTTTCAAATTTAATTTTTTTTATACCTTTCTTTACTGCCAATATGATTCATAAATTATCTAAAATAAAAAACCGAAAAAAATTATTTTTTTATAATTGTTTACTGTCTATGTCCTTAGGGCTATGTCCTAGTTCTTAGGGCAACTTCTTTTCATAAAATTTTAAAAGGTCAACAAAAAAAGGACCTAAAAATATTATTTTATGGAATAAATAATAATATATAATGATTATATACAATTAAGTATTTAGTCTTGCAAATCCCTGTATTCGATGCCTTTTGAAGTTCATGTATTTTACATTCTATTTCTCATTATGGGGAAGTTGATTTGGCCTTGTTGGTAGGCAGTCAAACTTTGGAATCGTAGTATGTGAGTTTGAATTCCAGTCATACCATTTGTGGTCATGATACCATTAGGAAAGGTATGAATCACCTTAACCCCTCCAGCTATGGATTAAATAACGTGAATTGTGTTATTAAAAAAAAAACTACATATGTACATAAAAATGTTCTAGGTATAAAAATGTCATGAATGGTTAATATACCATAAAACACAAACAATCTATTTGACATTTAAAATATTTTGTTTTGTCATGTTTCAAGTTTACTTAATCTGTTTCTACATTTAGTTTTTATTAGTCCTTTTTATAATATAATTAATGCTTCTTAAAAATCATGAAATTGACATTCTGTAAATGTTTTGCTTTTTTTTTGTTTTCAATTCCAAATTCATTTAAAATATTTCCAGCTTTTCTCTTTCTTTCTTCTAATTTCCAGGTTCCTTTGGATGATTATTATTCAGCCTTGAAACTTTACATTCAACACAAAAAATATCCTGCAGGTATTAACGATGACTATAAAAGAGTAATACGCAATATGGCTCAAAATTATGTTATTGAAAAAGATGTGCTCTACTACAAATCTGGCTCAAAGTTGAAAAAAACTGTGATGGATGAATTGGAACGTTTTAAGCTTTTAAAGGAGGCGCATGTTTTAGAAAATGGTAACTTGGTTTTTCACTTTGTGACTTTGCACTCTGTTTATGCCTTCTTAATTTGTTACAGAATTTTATTTATTTGATAATAATTAATCATTTAATGTTACAATATTAACTTTAAAAAAATGCATTATTAGTTTTTGGTTTTTGTATAAAAACTCATTCAATACAGGAAATCTTGTTTAATTTAAAACTATGATTTTGTTGGTTACAAAATATAATTTTATTATCAAATTTAACATTTGTATTGATTAGATTTTCTCATTATTTTTTACTTTGTGTTAAAAGAATTTAAAAACGACTGTCCTTAATAAGTATGTACGGGAATTTGTAATGCTATACTTTAAGAATGCATCAAAGTAAATGGATTTTTATTTCAAAAACAAGAAAATTTTAATATTACCTATTTTTGTTCTTATCGCTTGCTTACTTGTAGATACAATTAATCATATTTAATGTCTCGAACAGATGGGGCTCATTAGGTGTAGGATAACACCGAATGTAAAAAGCCTTGGTAAGAGCACGTAAAAAAGGCCTTGTGCCAAACTTGGGTTGCTGCTCACCAAGTAAATATATCTAATGCAAAGAAACATTATTCAAATATCTTTCTTTATTATAGTAATAACTTATAATTGTTTTATTTTAAAGTTAGTTGACCTTTTGATTTTTTTCTAAATAGATCATAAATTATTGAATTAAGGTTATGATCAACATATTTGATACATTTCTAATTTTAGATAAAGTTTTGTTTTTAATATATTTCTTATCCCTACTTTCATTGATTTAACAATGTCTAATTTTTTTTTTTTCATAGGCTCTCATTTGGGGCGCTTCAGAACGCTTGCACGTTTAAATGATTATTATTGGAAAGGGATGACATTAGATGCTCTTGCTCTTGTAAAGACCTGTCCAATTTGTGAGCAGAGTAATGAACGAAGAAAGTCTGAAGGGGATCCCAATCCAGCTCAAGAAAGCTTCTTAAATCTTATCAAAGAGGTTGGTTAACAACATACTTTTGTTTTAATCTATGATAATAGATTTCTTAATTTTGCTGCATTAAGCAGTAATTTATAATTAATTAAAGCTTTGTATTCTTCCACATCTCTTAAAACATTGATTTTTTTTTTTTATCTAATGCATTTGGATATCTCATCTTCATGTTTTCGTCTTCCTCAGGTATGTTTCAAACTTGGGCAAACTTGCATGTTCAGCTCGGGTTTCATTGTTATTTAAGACTATTATGCATTTCTAAAATAAAAGGTAGAACCACTAATTAAAATTTTAGTTTCAAAATTGATATTGAAACAAATGAAAATGAATTCATAATTTTATATTTTGGTTTTTAACCCTATTCATCACTTTTTAGTGACTTCAGTTATCTAAGAATAGATTTATTTTCTTTGTAAACTTTATCCCAGTTGGTTGTTTTGAAAATTCTATTTTTATATTGTATTTTTTTGTATACATATAAAAAAACTATACATCATTTATTAATTCTTTCTTGTGAATTTAATAATCTAATAATAGCTAATCTTATTTTTTAATGATAATTCTTTTGTTTAACTAAAAGATTTATAAAACTTAAATTTTGTACACTGAAAGTGGTATAAACAAATTATCTCTTTACTCTGTGGCTCTTTTCACTTTTTTAAAAACTATTGGTCATAAAACAATATTTAATTTTTCACTAATTTTAAGGTTTTAATAAACAAATAGTATAAAAATAAAACTTTATTTTTATATAACAGAAATTTAATGTAAATAAGGTATTCTATAATAATTGTAAGAATTATTATTTATATTAATAATTATGATAATGGTTATAATAATAAAAATAATATAATAATAGTAATGATAATAATGAAAATTAGTTATAATAATTATCATAATTATAAGTATAGTGATAATAAAAACTATCATGGATCACCAAATTATCATTTTGGGACCCCAATTTGATAAATTTTGTCTGTAAACCCCCCAGAATATTCCATGGACCTCAGTTGTGAACCCCTAACCAGTTTTAAATCTGCTTTGATTCAATTGTTAAAAGGAACTGAGATTTTTACCTGACTTTAAAACTGCATAAATGTTGGGATTAATAGAGTTGTATAGAAATGTTTTCATTTAAAAACATGATATTTCTTATGATTTCAGGCAAATGCTGAACCAGCTCCATTAAAAGAGGAAGCACAAACAAGGCTTTATGAATGTGTGAAACAATTCTTGGAAGGTGGAAATAAAAAAACTGCTAACATGACAGCAGAAGAGATTGAATATGCCGAGAAAGAATCACCAAATTATAAAATCAGTGCAGATGGTCTTCTTTACCATATTGCACATCCAGGCATTGGAGGTTTGCGTAAAGTTATCATGACTGGAGAAGAAAAACAGAAAATCCTTTCTGAGATTCACATTTTAAGAACAGGTTTTTAGTCTTTTTCATTCATCAATTTCTATCTCTTTGTTTTTATTCTATTAAAATATGATTTTAAAATATATTAAATTCTGAAAAATATTCTTTTTCTTTGTTTCTTTTCAATTCTAACAATATGGATTATAGAATATGAAATTTTTGTATTGCAAAAAAAAATATTTTACACTCTATAATACTTGAACACTATTTGAGTCACAGTTGTATTTCTGTTTATCATTAAACTTATACGAAAGCTCTTTTTCCTTTCGGTAAGAAGAAAAAGAAAGAGTATAGGTCGGGCACTCTGTGTTTCATAGCAGTAAAAACAGGGACTTGAAAGCATAAATCAGGGACTGATAGCTAAATGGTTAGAAGCTGGTACTGACATCATTTCACTAAGGTTTCAATCTTGACTAGAGGAAAACTTGTGTGCATAGCTAACCTGACATATATTAATACATACACACAAACATACACTTTGTTCTCTACAATAGAATTTGTTTTTCATAAGATTTAAAAAAACTGTTTTTCTATTTCTTAGGCATTCACAGAGGAGTTGAACGCACAAAAGCAATTCTACATGGCAATTATTTTTGGGTTGGTATGAACAGAGATTTAAAAGATTATATGGAAAAGTGTTGTTTAACAAGAGTTTTTCCTGAAGATAAAAAACAAAAATCACAAGAAGACAAATTGGCTAAATTTGCAGAATATTTCCTCATGGATTTGAATCAAACGAATGTAAGTTTCATAAATCTTTTTCCAAATAATCAGTTAAAACTTTATCTTCTATTCATTGGCATCACATTTTTGATATTTGATTAGAATTTTTTGCTATCAACCTTTGAGTCATTTAATGCATGGCTCAATTGTTACTTTTTGATTTAAATCTTTCTTTTGCTAATTAATTGTTACTACGCAACGATGGTGGAGCATTAGTCAAAGCTTGGGTTCTGGAATCGTATTACGCAAGTTCAATTCTCAGTCAAAACCATTGTATTCACCTTTAGCTGCCTCGGGCATTAACTCAAGAGAGTAGCTTATCTAGGTGAAGGGCAACACTGATTTCAAAAACACTGCAGCCTCCTCTGCTGCCAGTGATCACAGGTTTGCTCCACTGTATGTGGGCATTGAAGGTTCAGAAGGTGTCTATCTGATGCGCAACATATACTGCACCAATAATAACTGCGCTAGCGAGTTGGGTGCCAAGGTGGAATATTGAAGCCCCAACTAATCATAGTAAAGTCTGACTGACCGCAGATTATTATTATTATAATTGTTACAAAAACAGCAGTTGCACTATTTAACCCGTAGCTGGGGGGTTCATACTATTTTTAAAGTTATAAACCTCCTTAAAAATATTGATTTATATTTGATATCATGTTAGTTTTTTACTCACCTATTTTTTTACAATTCAATGTCAAAATCAACTGATGGTAATTTTCCTACATTAAAGTAAGATATAAAATATGTCAAAATTCAAATAAATAATTTTCATATCTTTATAATTTATATCAACATTCAAATAAATTATTAAGATATAAAAATTATTTGTTAAAAATTAAATATTTTACCCCATTAAAATCACTTAATATTTATCTGCTTTGGTTATACATAAATTTCAGAATTAATTTTCATACTTCAGGATTTCAGAGCAAGCTAAAAGAATGTAATTTTGTAATAAGAAAAATAACCAAATTATATTTGATTTCGATTTTTTTCAAATAAAAATATGAAACTCATGAAGCATTTCATAAAATTATAAATTAAATTTCTAAAATACTATTTTCATTCTTTTGCATTAAAAACAAATATCTTTTCATTAAGATAAAGATAGCTCAACATTTCATTGGTTTCAAATCCCATTCATTGCTCAATAAAATGGTTTTTGTGAAAGTGGCTGGAGAAGAAAAATTTAACATATTTTCAATTTTTTTTTTTTTTATATAAGTATTTTTTGGGCTATATGCTCATCATGATCATATGATCATCAAATCTCAAGGATTTCTAAAAAATAATTTCTTCAACCTATTTCTGAGTCCAATTAAATACTTTGTTTTTTATTTGATGGTATCTCCGGTCGGTGTAAAGAAATGGAAGAAAATAGGTGGCATTTTTAGACCAAGGATGAAAAAAGACAACATGAGGGTGGAAGGACAGAAGAGAGAAGGGCGAAACACTGCGGTGGGGTGTTGTTGTCGGCTGCTGATGAAATGAATAAAAAAAAATGTTTTGTTTTCATGAGGCAAAAACTTTGTTAATGTCATGTTGAAGAGTTGATTGTATGTAACTGTTACACTTAATGATTGAACTTTTAATTTAGAGATATATTTTTTTGTTTACAATAAAAAGGAAATAATTATGTTATTTTATTTTATGTTGAAGAGTTTATCTGTGTTGTTGCATCTGATGATTTAACTATTTCACTGCAATCTCATTCATCATTGTAGATTTTGGAAGGTCAAGTAATTGTGCCTTCAAGTGATAAAGAGTCGGAAAACATCCTGACCTCTGTTGGCTTAAAGGAGAAAAACCTGAATACTGAACAAGATAATAATTCCACAAAGGCTGCTAACACACAAGTCAATGATGATGCCATGGAAGAGGCTCTTGTTGAAGCTGCTCAAGCAGCTGAGGCAAATGTTGCTGCTCAAGTTACTGAAGAAGATATATCTGACCTGACAGTTAAGGCTGCCCTTGCAATGGAGACAGAAGAGACTGCCCAGGTAACTGAGGCAACTGAAACTGCTACTGGTGACTTTGAAACCGCTAATATTACTGATAGTACTCAGACTGTTCCTATTGACTCCACAACAACCACCAGTACTACTATAACCGCAGCAAGTGATGTTGCTTCAACTAGTAGCACTGTCACCACTTCCTCTGATACTAATGCCATTATTCCTGCCTCAAGTGAAATAACTGCCACTGTTACAGCCTCTCCTATTGCTAAAATAACTGAGACTCTGGCTTCAACTGATCCAGCTGTAAATGAGAGTAGTGTGGTTGATGGCACTAAAGCTATTAAATCAACAGAAGTCACTTCATCTGTTGCTTCTGAAAAGCTTGTAAAAACCTATAGTGAAGTTGCCTGTAACACTGAAGAGAGTGATGCTGTTGATGACTTGGATGAATCAGAAGAAGAAGGGGAAATAGTAAAGTCCAAAAAAGAGTTGGAAATGGTGGTTTTACCTGTGCCTGCAGATACTTCAACACCCAAGGGTGTAGTTCCATTGAAGTTGGTGTTGAACCGATCAAATCGTATCAATCAGAATCTACAGAATGACCAAGTGAAGAAAGCTGCCAAAAATCTGCTTGATTCTGCCAATGATATGGATGAAGTGCAGAGTGCAGTGAATAACCTGAAATCTGAGGTGGATGATATTGACATGCCAGATGATGTTGCCACTCTGACATCCATGATTCAAAGAAGGCAAACTGCTGTTGGAGGAGATTCTATTGAGATTCCTGTCACCACTGTAAGGCCATCATCCCCTTCTGTTGCGGGTGTTAAGAGAAATTTTCAAGGAGATGAAGATGTCAATTTAGAAGAGGAAGGAGAAATTGTTAAAGATGAGCGTCTCAGTTTAAATGCGACTGTAGCAGACATGGAAATTCCAAGAGGCACGACGAAGCGTAAACGAACAAAGAGAAAAAAAAATCTTGCCTGTACAATTTGTGGTGCCTTGTTTGGTGGACCAGTTACATTACAAAGTAAGAATGCTCTTTGCTTTGATAATTTTTTTACTAACATATCAAATTATGCCTGTATAAATATGAAGAAATTGAATATACAACGGTATTTTATAGAATTCGACTATGTAAATAATAAAAAGTATCACACGATTTTGAAAGAAAAAATGTATTTTGCTAAGTTTATTATGAACAACCATTTTTTTTTTATAAACGTTTTTTTTTCCACAAATAGTTTTTTGAATGACACAATATGCATAAGGTGGAAAGAAGTTGTGCTTGTATTTAATGCCATTGAAATTAGCACTGTTTAACATCTAACTATTTTTTAAAAAATTCTATGAATCTAAAACAATTTTCATATTGAACTAAATTGCACTCAAAACTTGTTTTCACTTCAAAATGACAAGTGTTTTTTTTTGTTTTTTTAATCCTAAAACTTAGGTGTGAAAGGGTTAATTCTGTAGTCTTAATTCTTTTATGTACCAATTGCATTATAACATTCTAAACATGCATGAAGTCGGTAAAATATGGTAATTGCATAACTTGAAAATCTATTTACAATAAACCTTTTAGATATAAAGGACCTCTAATTTTAGCAGAAGGCAAATAGTTTCTATTAATACAAAAGAATTTAAATTCAAAGATTTATTAAAAATGATAATCTGTTTTGTAAATTACACTTTTTACTATATAATCTTTTCTACTTATTTAAATTGATTTATAATGCAGGGATGGTTGGTGGTATTTCATGGAGATTTTAAGATGACTAAAATAAATCTACTTCATTTTGGTAGAAGATTGCATTCAAAATTTTAAAATATATTTACTTAAAAAAAATAAAATTTCAAAAGGTATAATAATTTAGATGAACTCCACTATTATTTCCATTTTATATTGTAAATACAATTATAGAAATCTCAATTATATTTCAGCCCAGCTTCTTTTAAAATTTTGTATTTGAATTGTTAGAAAAACATGTCAATTTAAAAAAAGTCTATTTTAATTCTGAAATTTATATTTAAACTTTTCATAAATTATCTTGAAAAAAAATCTTGTGAATGAATTTTTTACTCATTCAATTTTGTTTTTTAGTTCACATGAGCTCACATTCAGGTCAAAAACCGTTTGGGTGTGAGGTTTGTGGTAAAAGATTCACTGAACGCAAATATGTCAGAATTCATATGAGACGGCACACTGGAGAGAAACCTTATTTGTAAGTGTTTATTTTATTCTTTATACAAAAAAAACTTATTTTCATACTCCTTTTTATAATTTTTCTTTTTTTTTTAATCTATAATTTGTTTTTATTAGCTTAAATGTATGTGCACTACTTCTGCTTATTTCTATTTCTCATCAGAATCCTTTTAGTAGTTTTTTGGAAAGAATAATAAAAGAAAATATTGTTTTATACCATATTCATTAAGTGACATGGTTTTTATATGAAAAATTAACTTTTTTAAATTTTGAGCTTTCAATACAATGAAATTCAATAATAATTATCTTTCAAACTTTTTTAGAATAAGGTTTTGAACTTAAGGATTTATCAAAAATCATGGAAGCTCAAATTTTAAGATTGAATTTTCTTTTATGACAAGGCAAATATGGAAAAATGAAAAATGGTTATCAGAAAATAGAAATAGATTTCTCAAAATAAATGAAAAAATTTACCCAAGTTTTAGGTTTGAAGAGTAACGTTTACTGACAATAACAGTTATTTGTAATTGTGAAAAAGAAGGTAACCAAAACTAAAAATAAATGTAGAAAAAAATTTCATTTTAAATAATGAATTTCTGTCAAAAAGTTTTTAAAATATTTAAATTGAAGTAAATTTTCTTTTTCTTTCACACTTGCTTTTCTTTTAGGTGTAGCATATGTGGTAAAGGATTCTCAAGAACACAATCTCTACAAACTCATATGGTGGTACATGAAAAGGGATTTCAGAATCCACAGCAATGTGAAATATGCAATCGTCCCTTTGCCTCTGAAAACCGCCTACGTGCACACATAGAAGCCAAGCATCCTACTGTCCCAAAAGTCTACAAATGTGCTGAATGCAATAGAGTATTCACTGCAATGCGTAAGTTATGCTTTAATACTTAGTGGAAAGTTATTCTATCGTAACACCAATAGCTATTCTCGCAAATCATATCCTTGGTATAATATTGCTGTTCTATTTTGACAATGATATATTTGCTAAATAAGAATTACTCAAATTATTCAGACAAAATTTCAGTTATTACCCAAACTCTGAAGCCTCAGTTCCTGTTGAATTCAGGAATCTTCTCTAACCATTATCCATTAACAATAGCTTATTGGTTTATATTAACATTCAATCGGAGATGAGAGGTTCATTTCTGATTGCAGGAAAAAACATTGAACAATATATATCATATGACAGTATATGATGACACTTTGCACAGGAGTTGACTAATTTTGAGTAAGTTGAAGGTTAAAATAGCATATTGGACCAAATGTTGTGATGTAAATATTACAATTAATATGAAAATAAATGATTAAAATACTTAAAATATATTACAAAATCTAATATACTATTTGAACGGGTTCTACACCCGGTTTTGAATTTACTTGCATGATGCGCGTGTCTAGATCAAGTAGGCGCTATATTTCCAGAAGAAAATATGAAATTGAACTGTGAGCATAGGTATTCTTAAATGGTTACCCATCTTACAACTGGCCAGGCTTGACATTGCTTAACTTTGGTGATTTGATAGGAACCGGTGTCTCCAATGCAACTTGACCATATAAATCATTTCAGTGTTTTAGAAGTTATTTTTGCAAAAAATTTTTTTTTAAACACTGAGAAGATACGAAGAGCTGTTTTTTTAATTAAAAATAAACAAGTAAATAAAGTGTTTTTGAAAAACTAATTCATTTTCAAACACGAAGCGTTTAAAAAAAAAAAAATATATATATATATTGGCAAGTCCCCAGTGCCAGGCAATAATTCTAGTATTTTTTAAATCCTGTATGTTGTTGATTTATCATTTATTCAATTATGCAATGTATATTCTGAATTTCATGCAAATATTTAACAATTACTTTTTAAATTATTGTAGGGAGTCTAAAACGTCATATTGAAGCACATATGGGATTGAAACGTTATGAATGTCAACACTGTGGACGACGTTTTCTTCGAAAGGAATATTTGCGCAGTCATGCCTCTCAGCATACTGATGAGATAACAACACCCATTCCAAAACGAAAGAAAGCTTCTTTGCCTTGTCCTCAACTGAAAATTACTGTTGGTTCCAACACTTACTCAGTTTTTACATCAGATGCAGCTGCTGTCACTCCAGAGCAACAAGAAACTTGGGTAGCAGCTGAACTAGTGCAAAATGAAGAACAGGTACAAGATCCAAATGAAACAGCTCGAGCAACTGAAAGTGTAGAACAGAGTGTGGAAGCTCCTCTCTTCTTTATTGCTCCTAATCAAGTGGAATATGAAGTAGAATGCACATCAAGTGGAGGCACTGAACTGACCGAAGCAGATCTAACTGCTATTAATATTTTGGCACAAGCAACACTTAATACTCCTACTGCACTACCTCTCACATGATTAAACACAATTGAATAAATCATGCTTTCTTGGTGCATAAAAAAGACATACATGCTTGTAGATAAATTCTCTACAAGCATATTTACCTAAGTGTATAAAATATATATATCTTTTTCTGAAGCTTTTGAAAAAAGAAACCTATAGGAAAGTAACTTTCTATAATTGAACATTTTTCTCTGAATAAAGAGGAAATAATTGGAAATATTATGCATGAATGTACAGACTGTTACAACTGCCTTGGTAGTTTTTTTCTTTTTAAGGGAAAAATAAAATAAAAACTCCACCCCTCACTCCTGGCCATCTTTTCATAATTCTCCAATACGTGCATGTCAGTAGAGGGTCATTCCATGTCAAATCATCCAGAAAAAAAGATCTTTGACACCCTTGCGTCTCACTTTTTTTTCAAATTTTCACCATATGTTGGTATCATAGAAACTAGA
>JAUZSX010000052.1:2740355-2755681 GCA_034780655.1 Idiosepius hallami
ACATATGGTGAAAATTTGAAAAAAAAGTGAGACGCAAGGGTGTTGAGGTCTGGATGATTTGACATGGAATGACCCTAGAATATATCAAGATTTCAAAAATACACTTAAAAAGGCAAACAATTTTGAACACACCTTTCCAAATGATTTTTATTTTGTTTATCATTCTTCCATCTTAAATTAAAAAGTAAAAAAATAACAAAATCCCTATTAATTTGACTTTTTTTCCCCCCCAAAAGAACCCATTTCTATCTATATACTGTTCTATCCAATGATTTTGAAGATTATGACATCACCCTAAATATAAATAGGAATTAATTTTTTCCATTTAAAATTGTGGAGTTTAAAGAAAAAAAAAAATTCCCACCCCTCTTTTAAAAATGAGTCAATTCTATTGTGACTCGAATGGTGAACCTGAAAAATATAGTCAAGCTAATTAAAACACTACAAGTAAAGTAACATTCTAAAGTTAACAAATGAATTTAAATATTAGAAAAAAACTAAATAATACATCTTAATTCTTTTTCAAATTTACACCTTGTGTGCTAAAAATTGAGTTATTTAAGAAAAATAGCTTATAAATACGCCCTCCCACCACCACGACGACTTTTCTTGGAAGCAAAAGATTGATAATATTCAAAGATGGAAAGTCATTTCCTGAGATTTCAAGTAATGTAAAAAGGTCTGCTAGTATTGAAATGCTCTGTTGCAAAATATAAGTTTTCTGGGTGAATCTAGATCAAATAGGATTCATATAACATTTGTCATTATCTAAATGTTACTTCAAAAAACCTTATACCCCCCCCCAAAAAAAAAAAAAATGGAAAGGCTTGTCTTGTTTTGCACATCAACAGAGCATGAATGGTCACCAATTGACTTAAGTGATGAAGCATTTTAGTTGTGCCAAAGAGACTGTTTTTTTTATATACACATCTGCCAGAACCGCACAATAAAAAGAAAGCTGAGACGTGGTTAATATAAAAACCCAAAGTTTAGAGCAAAAGTTTTGGAAAAAATTTATCCCCAACAAAAAACAATTCCATGAAAATTGGCATTTAATCTTTTACATTTTTAGACTTTTTTGGGGGGTGGATGGGGATAAGTTTAAAACTTAATTTAGGCTTTGTAAAAAAATAAACTTTGATTTAAAAAGAAAATACATGAAAGATTCTCATTGGGATTTATATAAATTAAAATGATCTTAGTTTTTATAACACCCTATAAAGCTAATAATAGAAAAATAAATTCTTGTATCATTCATAAACCTGTACAGATTTATTTCAACAAATGTATTTACAATAAATAGAAAAGAAATCGAGATCTTTACAACAGTTTTATAAAGACGACGCAGCTCGGAGAGTGAGAAAGATAGTCCCTGAGTAGCTGGCAGTTACCTACCCGACACATCTGCTCAAGCAAGGTGATTGGTAATGATGACGTCTGTCGCTGCCTGAGATGGAATTCCTTCAGATTAGCAACAGCACAGCTTGACGATAATTGCAGAATTGGCAAAAAGGAACGGCAGCCTGATAATTCTTCATCCAATGTATAGGTTTCCAGTAAGAAAAAAGAAATTCCAGCAGGAAATCGAAGGTCATAGTTGGCGAGAAATAGCATTCCAGGTAATTAAAGGCTTTTCAACAAAAAGTCCAAATTGAAATTCCTTGAAAAAAAAATATTTAAGTCCTGAAATGGGACTGATGTTGATTACTCATTCCCAAGATTCAATTGAGATCCAGTTGAGTGAGATGTTTACCATTGAAGTGCTGATGAAATGACATGGATCATCCAGGTTTAAGATAGAAAAAAAAAAAAAGGGTGGGCTGAAGGAAGATTAACACCTGGATAAAGCATGAGACTTAGGCACAATGACAACTGGTACAGGATCGAACAAACTTCCACTGGATTCTCATCTCATAGATTCTGATTTGAAAGAATTCAGGAATCTTCAGGATTTACAGTCCGAGCTGCTCGATAAGGAATCTATCTGTTTTGGAAAAAATAGAAATCTTTGGGAATTATTAACATGTAAAGACAAACTTTGCACGTTTAAGGAGCTTGATGGATGCAGAACCAAAATAAATGGTTGGTAGATGAACGATAGCGGTTAGCAGACTAAATGGGGACGAAAAAAAAATCAAAAATGGGGACGAAAAAAAAAAAAATTGCTTTTTTTCTAAACGCGAATCCAAGTTCACCTGACGGTCATGAATGATTGTCTGCCATTTTCTGTAAAAAGCAGAAATCAAAACATGATCAAAAGGTGTTCAAAAGAAAGAGTGAATATTATTTAACACTGAGCTAACCTTTCTGAAAGGAAACTCCCCACCCCCCACCTGGCCAAATGAGCACCATGGCATGTCATGATGAATGGGCAGGGTTTCAACTATAATGCCTGCACGGCTGCCATGCTTTGCTTGCAATCCACCTTGGTGTTGTCATCGTTTAGTACCACACTCTTGTCCACAAGGAACTGCACACAGTCGTCTAGGTTAGAAAATGACAACTCATTCTGGATGTAATCTATCTGCAGCATAGGACGATACCTATTACGTGGGTTAGGTGTATTGTGGTTTGGAGAAGAGGGCAAACGGACAGTCCAGCAAGGATGAAAAAGAAGAAAACAACATGTTAGCCTTTTTTATCACACAAGCAAACCTTTGTACATTAAACAAACATTATCACAATGAAAAATAAAATGTAGGTAGCAAGAGTTGACAGTAACTTACCTGCTAAGAAAAGAGAAAAAACAGACATCAAATGAAAATATATTTTTATACACATTCAACTAAATACTCACCACCAATAAATTTTACTTACCTCCAAAAAAATTTAAAAATTAAAATAAAATAAAAAAATTCTGCATCTCTAAAAAGAAAAGTTGGGAAATTATGTCCTACTTAAGATTAAACTTTTATACGATATATATGATTTATATGTTATTGTATTTGAAGTTGATTTATATAATGATTAGAGAATAAAGTGCAGTGCAGCATAAGTTTTAAGTGGTATTAATTAAGTAAACATTGCTTTGTAGTTGACAGCAAATAAAACTTTAAACCCAAATAAGTTAGCATACATTTTGTCTAGTCCAATTCACAGCTGTACAAATATGTTAGGGGTTTTCTTAAAAATCCATCACTAATGATAAAAAAAATCAATGACTGCATCTTTTAAGAAATCATTTAATAACAATGTCACTTTCTGACTATGACAAATGACAAACAGTAGACAATATAAACTAAGAAATGAGTTTACATTTCAATTCAAATAAAAAATATCTTTTTACTGAGATAAAAAAAAATCTAAAGTAAAGATTTATTTTTCAAGTAAATAAATATTTTAATAATTGATACAAAATAATAATAGACTACATTTTGCTCATTTTAGAACTAGCCTGCAATGGATAGTTTTGTTTTTCATTTAAAACATGCAATATAGAAATTAGGTATTAATATCTTATATTAAGCCAAGTTCCTATTCACTATTAGTATCAATTTCATTTCACATGTCAATTTAATTTTTTAAGAACTAAAACATGAATCATACATAACAGATATATACATTAAATGAACTAAATCCAAGTTTGTTGAAAAGTTGATCTACTGAAAAAATAAGGCTTTTTACATAAACATAAAATACTTAAAGAAAATGGGATTAAGACAACATTGAGGAATTAAGAAACATGAAAAGTACTTGAAATACATGTTTATGTACAAAAATAAAACATTTTTCATGGAAAATTTCTAAACAACATTGCAGGCAAATGCAAAAAGTTAATATCTGTATTAGAAAAATACTTAGCAAATATATTCTGAATTTTAATGATTGATAAATAATTACTAATCCAAAATTTGATTTTTTTAGTGATAATTCAAATAATAAAGGTAAATAAAAATAAAAAAGAAATCCAACTTTAATTCAAATAGCATAAAAATTAATCAACAGAAAATTAAACATTACAAAAAATTGCTATTTATCTAGTTGATTATTGGATGTTTAAATATATTGTTGGATTTATATATAAACATGTAAAATCCTAATACTTAATGGTTCATTTTTTAATTAAAAATAAAATATTCATAAAGAAAGCCAAGACAGCAAAAGCAAAAAGAAATCTAAATAAAAAAACAAAACAAAACAGAAAATAAAAGTTAACATTGTACAGATGAATTAGGAATAAGTTGTACTGAAATACATACGATTTTACAATGGTTTTTAAAGCAGATTTTCTGACTCTTTCCACGAACCAATCCATAAGATAACCAGACATTTTAGGTGCACAACGATAGAGTTTAAAAAATTTGTGGTAATTATTCAGTGCCCAAGCTGACCTCACTTCCAATGAATGACATACACATTCATTTTTTCTATGTAATGGTTTTAAAGAAGAAAGAGCAGTAGTTAGATCTTAGAAAATAGTTAAGGAAGAAAATCAGTGTAAAAAAACAAAATATACAAATATATTAAGATGCATTAAAAAAAAAAATGTACCAAGTGATAATACTAATGATACAATATCATTATAAAAAAGGATACCTAACGTGTTAGAAGTGAATATGTAATATAGAATCCTGTAAGCTGTAAATTCTGCAACATTTCCCAAATGACCCTCATGGTAGAGTAATTTCAGTTGTGTTTGGCACTGGTTGAATTCTTCATGATCCCCCTGAAAATAATTAAATGTTCACATAAGAAAAAAAAAGAAAAGATTCTAATTGGAATTCTTTACAAAAAATAAAAACTTAACCCTATATTCAATCCACAGGGATAGTTATAATTTTGTTAACAGCAACTGTGTAATTTATTATAATCTTGTTATTGCCTTTTCGTGGGATTGGAACTTTTACCAGAGATAAATTAACTTCGAACTATAAAAAGTCCCTACATTCATTGCATTATTTAAGTATCATTTTTTATGAAATAGAACAAGTGATGAAGCATGCATGGTTCCACATGAGTGCACAGTGAATGGAGTATTAAAAAAAAAAAAAAAAAAAATGAGACATACATAATGATAGACAGACACGTTAAATATTCCCCAAAAGAGGTGTTTTTAGCCTCGGGGGATGCAAACCAGAATTTTGTCACATTCAGAAATACTGAATTTACATTTAGGACAATTCCCTCCACATTTTGGACAATTTTCAGAAAAATCTAATAGATGGATCAAAAGTTATGGGGCAAAAAGTGTCATTTTTGTCCATTTTGGGATGTTTGACTCATTTTAGACCAGCAAATGAAAATTTTCATAATAATTTTTTTTTTTTAATATGCAAATCTACATATAATAAAAATGGAACTTGCGAAAAAATTTTATCAAAAAATAATGGACAGGTGTCTAGCAATAGTCCGGACGCACGGACTTAAGCCACTGGAAACAATCGCCCTCTCCGATAAATCAGGGGACCAAAAACAAAATTAAAAAATATTGAAGTCAAGATATTTTTTATTCACATGTCTTGGATTAAAATATGAAACATTGGTAATAAATAATTGAAAAAAAAAATTACCAAAAAGCGGTGAAACAGAAATAGTGAGTACGTAAAAAAATAAATAAAATAAAACTAGTCAGAAAAAACATGACTAAAATTTTGTATAAGGAATTCAAGATTAAATAAAACTAAATAAAAGTTTCATAAAATTAATAATTTGTTATGACCAAGAAAAGCCAGAATTTAATTATGAATAAGTCATAATTTCAATTTCTACACTCACATGGCTGGAACTAAAAAGTTTTTTGTTTTTTTTTGTTTTTTTTAATTTATTCCTAAAAACAAATCATTTTTTATAATTTTAACAAGAGTTTCAGAGCTAAATATGATAAATGTAATAAAATGTAAAACTTGCCTTCTCCATTGCAATTCTTGCATGTGTTTCATACACTCGTACTGTAAATGGATCTCTGATTCCTTGTAGCTGTTAAAAGTAAATTATCAAAATTAAATTAATGAGATTTAGATTTAACAAAAAGTTAAAAAAAAAAAAATAAATAAATAAAAGATACTTACAGTTAAATCTTGTCTTATAGATTTTAGTTGTTCGCATGCATAACTGTAATCTGCATTGGCTCGCCAATGATCCTGTACCATGATTAGGGATTTTTTTAATACTTCTGTAGGGCGTATTGTGGCTGGATCAGGAGCCTGGGAATAAAGATTAAAATGAAAGATTCTTTTCTAAAACAGTGCAGAGTAGCAAATATACAATAAAGGATATTAAATGGGCCCAAGTTTTTGTTTACAATTTATCATTCAATTGAATAATCATTTATGTATGAAAAAATTATGAAATCAATCATGAAATTGAGAATATAAAGTATGTTACGTTTTTTCAGTTTTATTAGGAGAGTGAAAGAAAACAAAAGCGGCCAAAAGCATTTCACAAATAATTCATTTCTTAAAAAACATTCAAATTATACCTGTTTATCATAATTGGGAGAAGGAATACATTTTTTTTTAAACTCATCTTAACTCTAAATAAAATAATTTTCAAATTTGGGGTCTGATTCTATTTATTAAACTTTTGAAGAACATTAAATTCTATTTTTTTTAATAAAAATAACTATGAAGAGTTTTTTGTTATTAGAATTTACATGAATTTTTTTCATATATTACATAAATTGTTATGAGCTTTTGAATAAAGAAAAAAAAATTACAACAGAAATGTTTTTCTGTTAAAAAGTTTTTATTCCTTACAACTTCAAATGTAAAATGTACCAAAATATTCCATTTTAAAAAATGCTATAATTGATTAAGTCTAAAGATAATGAAATTTACTTACAGATGTTAAGCGAAAATATTGTTTTTCCAGATCTTGACATTCTCCAACAATTACACATCCATCCATATCAAGGTCATCATCACTTCCAGTTGTCTTAAAACAAATGTTAATATATAGCATTTAGGTTTATGTTGTTTGGATTTAATGCCATGTCAACTTGTAATGGTTTTGCTTTTCACATTAACATTTAATCTTTATAAAATTTAGTCACATACATTTGTTAAATTCAATCTCAAAAAAAAAAAGGATTTAAATATTTGACAGATGTCAACAATAGAATATTTGATTAATTGACAATCTCAAATATTTATGTTGAATGTAACAAAACTTTTTAATGTATAGAATAGTCACAAAAGAATAGTAAGAAAATATCAAAAAAATGTTCCTTATTTTTATATTTTAGATGAACATACGGATAAATTAATTTTCAAACAAAGTATCAAAACACTTTTTATTATTTAAATGAAAAGATTATAAAACTTTTTTGATAACTATATTTAAAAAATTGTTTAAAAGATAAGATTATTAGTAAAAATTTGTTTAATAATTTCTAAAACAGAAACCTAAGATGATCTATTGAAGTAAAATTTATCATAATTAAAAATATTAAAAAGGAATATAAAATTCTTGAAACTTACTGTAAAATTATTAATAGTTAAGGTTAAAGTTTGTCGATAACGTTTAGAATCAGGTGTATTATTTAAATGTTCTACAAATCGTGCAGCTCTCCTCTGCATTTTCTCTTCTTTATCAGGGGCATCATATTCAAATACCAAACTAGAAAAAAATAATGAACAGAAAAGGAATAAAAGTTTTAGATATCTTGTTTAACTCTTTCAAATATTGAAGCATAAAAACCAAGTAGAAGGCAATCCAAACAATGGATAGCAATCATTTAAGGAATAGAAAAACATACACAATTCATACAATGGCAATCAAATAATTGAAAAGAAATATTTAAAAAGCAAAGTTCTAATTTATCCCAAGTCTCCATCCACTTTAGTAAAATATTAAACCCTTTTTTAATGGACATAAATAAAAATAATTGAAATCATGGAAATACTCAAACCAAATTATAAAATCTAAAAATACATGTAAATCTATCTAGAAGAAATGACTCAACAAAAACTTGAATAGAAAAAAATTCTAATGAAAACATTTTGAACTTCTATATCTGTATTATTTTGTGAGAATAAAAATCATATGAACAAAACATTGAATATAAAGACAATTTAAAAGGTAAAAAAGGCAGTTTTTTTTTTCAAAATCAATTATAATCTTACAATTTCAAAAATTATTATTTTTATAATCAAATGATTATCATTTCCAGGTTTTAATTTCTTCTTTCCAATAAAAAAATCAATTTGAAAACTTTAATTTTATTTAAAGATATTTAAACATTGAAATTCTAAAACAATTTTCTAAAAATGGTAACTTACTCTCTATCTTTCTTGCCTTTCTTGTTCCCAAGGGAATCATCAAGTCGCAACCGACCTCTAGGATTACGTCCTCGACCACCTCTTCCACGACCTCTGCCATAATTCTTGAAGTTTTGCTTAGAATATTTCTCTGATGAAGAACTATCATCAGAAAAACTGGAACTATCACTGAAAGACATAAAGGTGTGGGGGAGGGGGGAGAAGAAAGAAAAAAAATTTTAGATACAAATTTTAAACAAAAAAAGATAATTTTTTTTATTCAGACTCGGAAAAGCCGATATATAAGCCTGGGTGACCTAGAAAAAAAAAAGATGATAAGGCTGATATTTCTGCCCTCAGTGGTTTTCAAATAGAATATCTTTGATTGGTAATTTTGCTAAAAACATATCTTTTTTGCAAGTAAGTACTTTTTACATTAAGGTCCTACAATTAAAGACTGTAATACCTTAATAAAACTTAAAAGAAAAAAAAAAAGAGATCTTAAATTTTTTGTTGTCAATTAAGCAATACATACAGTGTATTGAAGGTAAGTTGCAATTTTAACATTTCATCAATACCATTTATCCTGTAGACAGATTTGATGCAAACTTTACCAAGTGGGCACCAAAATATTTGTTACCATTTGGACAAATTAATTTTTATTAATAAAAGCTTTCTTTCTTTTATAATATCCTAAAATTAGAGACACTTTGTCTAAATAAATAATGGCCTTACATTTCACAAGAAGTTAAACTAACAATTATAACTTTTAAATCTAGCTGAGATCACCAAGTGTGCATTCTGAATGAGACAACAGTTATAACACATACCTGCTACGTCTTCTATGTCTTCGTGCTACAGTACGAGGATACTTGTCTCTCATAGAAACTACCATAGCTGGAGGAGACCTTGACCGACTCCTTGATTTGCTGTGAGAACGTGAGCGAGATGTTCTATAGGTGGGTACCCGGTCTCCATTATATGGACAGCGAACAGAAGAACGTTGTCCACTCACTTCAGTCTCATCTCTTTCCCAGCGGCTTCTTTTGCGTTTGTTATCTTGTCCACTTATACTGAAACAAAATTAAATGTGGAGTTTCTAATCATATCCCAAATTAGAAAGATAAGTTGATGATTATTAATTATCCCCATAAAACTAATTTTAAAACTATCAAGTTCATTTAATGCTACATTAGAAAACCAAATAGAATTTTTCATTCAATAAAATTATTCAAAAGATTTTAATGCCATAGGAATTGTAAAGATACAACCCCAGAAAAAATTGTTTTTGATAATTATATTTTCTTCAACCATATCTTAGTCTTGAATTTTAGTGATTTTTAGTTTTTAATTGTAAATATAATTCATAAAGTTAGTTTAACTTCCACAAGAAAAACTAAGTTTTTAATAAAATACATTTAATGGCAAAAATTGCAAATTATACTTCCCCTTTTTCTCTCTCCAAAAAGGTTTTTTTATGCATTTCAACCAAATTAAATTTCTGATTAGACTTAAAAATAAGAAGTCACATCTAATCTTACGAATATTTTTATTTATCGAGATATAAAGCAAATAAGTTAAAAACAAACACAATACAACTTATATTAGATGTTAAAGTTCTATATTAAACATAAAACTTTTTTTTCTTACTCAGGCAAAGGTTCTTTAGACCAATCTTTGCTCAAAGCTGTGTGATTATCAACAATTTCCTTTAATTTAACTCTTAAGCATCTTTCCATCTCATCCTTTTGAGATTCTTCAGTTACACTAGCAAAAGCTCTTTGAACATATTCCCTGGAAAAAAATAAAAATCTAATTCATAAAAAAATTAAAGCAATTTCTCTACTAATTTATCAGAACTTTAAATACTCATATTTGCAAGTAACTTTATGGAATGGAATGAAGGTTTATAACTCTTATTGTTATTTTTATATTCTCATTTCATTTACAATGCTCTCTAATATCTTTTCTGTAACTAGCAAGTAAAATGAAGTTTTGGTTGGTTGGTTTTGTTTGTCTTTCATGATCATTTATTAAACACATAATTATGATGGATTTTTTTTCTTTTGATTAATAGGTTTTTAAAGAACAGTAGTGTCCCATAGCTTAGAATAATATATTTCCAAGTCAGAAAATGAGTGTTTTGGAGTGGCTGTTATATAAACTCATTGTTTCCAAAGTTTGAAGGACAAATTAGATGAAATGATTGGAATATAACAGTCAAAATAAAGGCAATGCCTGGAATATGTTAAAAAAATCACTTACTTTAATGAAGCTGGCCATTCTCCTTTTTCAGAACCAGGCTTGGATCTAAATATGAAAAAAGAAAAATTAATATAGGGACCATAAATGCAAGTAAAAGACATTTTTTGTTAGGAATATAAAAAAGAGGAAGGAAAATTACCAAAAAATCAGGGAATTATTCAGTTATTGTGAAATATTAATCAACAGCTATTTGGATGATGAATTTTAAATTGTATAAAATCAAATAAAATAACGTTTTTTTAAACTTAATTTCACCAGATTTATTTCATTAACCAAATGGAAGAAAATGGCATTTTTGTAAATAAGAATGAATGAAAAGGTGAAAAAATAAAATTAAGAATTTCAAATTTTGCAAATATGAAAATTCATCAATTTAATTTACAGGTTTTTAAAATCTTCTGCAGTTTTAATTCAATAATTTTATTAATATTAATTAGCTTACAGCTTTATAGGGAAATAACTCCACCTTTTGTTTTAAGATACAAAGTTAAAGATGAGTTCATTGGTAAATAATTTTGAATTTTAGTTTTATATAATAAATAATTTTACTAATAAAAAAATAGATTTTAATGAAAAACTATAAGCCGTTTTTTATTCAATATATTTCTAATGATTATTTCATGAATGGTCTTCGAAATATCTCTATAACTATAATGATTGAGGCTGTGACTTGATGCTTTTATTAAAGAATATTCTTGTCATTATTTATTATTTTGCGATTTTAACATTTTTAATTTGGTAGTCATTAGTATGCTTTTATAAAAGAATATTCTTGTCACTACCCTAGTTATTTGTGCTGTGACAAGAATGTTCTTTAATAAAAACATTGTCACATCCCTAATTATGATAGGAATTTTTTTTCTTTTAAATAACTAGTTTAATCATTGAAAGCAATATTAGGGTTGACACAATTGAAGAAAAATGCTTGTATTTACTCTGGTATGGGACTATTACTATCTGAGCGAATATTATCAGGACTAGCTTGATAGTTTGATTGTTGTTGCTTTCCTCCATGAGATGACCTCATCTTTTGTTGTTGTTGTTGCTGTTGTGGGAAACGTTGTTTAGATTGATAACCAGAGATTGCATTAGTATTTTGGACATTATGCCGTTTGGGAATTTGGAATCGAATTCCCAAAGCATTAGGATTTTCTGAAAAAAAAAAAAAACAACAAAATTCATTTGAAATCAAAGTGCCATTCCTTAATAGAGGCTTTTACTGTAATAGAAACAATGAATCAAATACTCTAGTGGTTCAAAGTTTAAGATTTACAATATTACCTTATATATGAGTATAACAACTTGATAAAATTATTGATCAAGTAATTGCTTTTCTTGAAGAACAGCTAATCTACAGATTGTAGCAATGTTAAATTTTCAAATTACTATTAAAAAAATATATGAAATTTAAAATCTTTCAATTTAAAATTACGAACGTTTTGACTTTCCCATTTGAAATCTTGGCATGTTGTGCTGATAAGGAGAATCAGAATGTTGGAACTGATGATTGGGTAAGGATTGTTGCTGTTGAGAGGATTGTTGTTGTTGATCTTGATAATGGGGCTGCATTTGTGGTTGTTGATGATGGGATTGTTGTTGTTGCTGCTGCTGCGGTTGGTAATGGTTGTCATGTTGATGAAGAGGAGGCTGCATATGTGGAGGAGGTGGTGGAGGAGGGGGAGGATGTCTTTGCTGATCCATAGAATCACCAGTTCCAGGAGGCAAGGGCTGTTGCCCTGCATGGAGTCCCATATGAGGAGGTGGAGGAGCTGAGTTTGGTAAGCTACCATCTGGATGTGGTGGAGGAAATCCTGGTGGTGGATGGTTATACATTGAACCCTAGAATAAAATAATCATACTAAATTGGATACACTATGGTTTCAACAAGTAATAAGAGAATTCATACCAAAAAAATGTTTCTTTTTTAAGATTCAAATACAAAAAACTATAATTCTATATATGAATTAAGTAAAAAGTACAGATTTTTACACTAAAAAAAAAAAGATTAATATTAAGCTTGTTAGTTTCTACAATTAAGCTCCATAATTATTTGTTGCTTTAATAATTCCAGCAGTAAATTAATGACAAGATTCAAACAAATTAGGTTATAAACTTCAGTTAGGTAGAAGCAGGAATATGCATACAAGTTAACAACACACAATAAATACAAGATTGGTGATTTTATGTCCATTTTTATTAAAAAAAAAAAAAAAAGTCAACTCTTACATGATCCCATACTCGATTAACAAATGATTTTATAATTGATTCATTAAAGTAGTTCAATGTAATTAATGCTTTGAAAATGAACTAATTTTGAAAAACATCTATTCACTTAGTAAGTATCAGCTTGAATGTCAGAAAAGTTAAAATGTTTGCACAAATATAGACTTTGAACAATAAATTTTAATTGTCAGTTATCTACAAGATTGGAAATTGTAAAATACTTCAATGATAAACAAACTTACATTTTGTTGAAACTGATCATATGGGACATTTCCATATTGTTGAGGTTGTACATTGTAATACCTTTGAAATAAAAATATCAATATTTCAGGGTTTAAAAAATTGCTTAACTATTATACTTTTAACTTTAGTGTAGCTGGATTTTTTTCCTAAAATATCCTTTATAGTAAACTGATCAAAAAAGGTTCTAGTCTTGATAATCAACCTGATTAGAGAAATAGAAAACATACTTATAAAAGAAAAAAAGATGGAACCAAACATTTTTTTTTAAGGATGGTTTAAATATTTTTGGGCTTCCAATTATCACTAGATATTCAGGTTGATCTTTACAATTTTCTAAATAATAAAAAAAAATAGTTAAAGCTTCAGATAGATGGATTATAAATACTGAACTTTAAAATGTTTTCCTTAAGAATTCAGTTTCTGTTAAAATTTGAAAGAAAATAACAATTTAATTCATATTTTACTTTTAAATTAGAAAATAAACCGGAAAAACAATTGAATAAAGCTTTTGAATATGCAAGATTTGTTTAAGAGAAAAATCACTTTTAAAAATGATATAAAATCTACAATAACCGTCTCAACACACAGATCTCAAAATTTAAAAAAATTAAAAAAACTTCTATGATTAAACAAATGAAATAATACATCAATAATAATCATATTCATTGATAAAGAAAGGAAAGTGACAATTAAAAATTCTCAAAACTTCATGAATTAAAACTGATAATTATTAGAATGAGATAAAAAATATACTTACTGTCCATAATTATATGGTGGATACATGTTACAGCTGTTATTGTTATAGTAAAAGTTGTTTGAACCAAAATTATTTGATGATTGATCTTGAGATGGGTTCATATTCGCAAATGGAGGCATAGGTTGATTAAGAGAGTTGTCTCCCATTTGATGAGGTCCAGGGATTGGATTGATACCATGGGGTGGTAAGCCTCCTAGTGGCATTGCTGCAGCTTCAAGACCC
Source organism: Idiosepius hallami (assembly GCA_034780655.1). Classification (NCBI taxonomy): domain Eukaryota; kingdom Metazoa; phylum Mollusca; class Cephalopoda; family Idiosepiidae; genus Idiosepius; species Idiosepius hallami. The sequence goes on from JAUZSX010000052.1 coordinate 2,754,264, forward strand.
TGCCTTGCAGAAAGAATGGCAGCTTTGGTAGGGCTTGGCACTTCTTTTTGCAAATCAACATCAGCTTTTGGTTTGCCTCCACTAACAGCTTCAAGAGCTTTGCGGGCTGTCTCCCATTCAGGTTTATTTGGATACATAACACTGTCAGAACTAGAAAAAAAATTAAAATATAGAAAATATAAAAAGAAAATTAATGTTTATGTGAAAAATAAATTTGAATTTTTCCCTAACAAATTATGAGAGTACAAAAATCATAAAAATGAATTGTAATTCAAACTGTTGTAAAAAATGAATAAATAAATATACATATTCATTTTTTACAACAGTTTAAATCATTTTTATGATTTTTGTACTCTCATAATTTGTTAGGGAAAAATTCTAATTCATAAAATTTTGCCATCTGTCGACGAACCCGTTTTGGAATTTTATTCCTCGTCAGGACAGCTCTGCAAATCAGCTTTCCTCTAGCTAGGATTGAAACCGTGCTGTCGAGGGTGGGAGCGCGAGTTTCTACCCCTAAGCTATCTGGCTGGGTGGTAATTTGTAAACAATCTACTTGCCTTAAAGGGCTCAAGCCTTCAGAGGGAGGGGAAAGCGAGCTTTGCACACGGCTACTATACGCAAGCGAGAAATATATATATTATAATAGTCGAAGAAGTCCAGAAAGTGTATCAGTTGAAATATTTTTTAATTAACAATACAGCTTAAAAGCTCAAATAATTTGAATAAGAATAACAATAATTTTTTTTCTTTTTAAAATATAGTCGAAAAGGGCCAAAGAGTGTATCAGTCTAAATATTGTTAAATTAACAAGACAACTTAGAAATACAAATAATTTGAATAATAATAATAATCATATATTCTTTTTTTATATATAGTAGTTGAAGAAGACCGAAGAGTGTATCGGTTGAAATACTTTTAAATTAACAATAAAGCTTAGAAATCCAAATAATTTGAATAATGATATTTTTTAATCCAGTTTGTCCTTAATCATCATCAAATTGTGGTCCTCATTAAAAGCGGCAGGTATACTTCTGGTTGATATAATCAGAAGGCTCAAAAGATCTCTGACTGGCAATGGCAAATTAAGAACACAAATCTGTTATTTTATAGCTTGATTTATTTCAAATTTCTTTAACCCATGTGACCAGGTGGGGAATTGCTCGCAATCCTAATACATAGTTGTTTTTTTTTTAATCCTAATCGTAATGTAGAGGTTCAAGTTAATATCCTTGAGCAAAATATGAATATAAAAAGTAAGTTTGTGTTTAAAAGGGAAAGTCGTTTATTTTTCTTGGTATTAAATGGCGGAAAGGGTTGATATGTCATTAAAAAGAAATCCAAAATCTGCTCTTAAATTAACCCCAGAAAACAAAAAAATCCCATACTCAGATTTCAAGCCTAAAATAAATAAATTT
>JAUZSX010000052.1:2763837-2781259 GCA_034780655.1 Idiosepius hallami
AGATATATATATATATATATATATATATATATATAATAATAATAATGAATCCACTTAAGTATTAAACAATTGTGTAAAAAGAAAAAACTAATTTTGAAATTTCAACTTTATTTTTAATGAAGAGTTTTCCACATTTCATTTAATGTTTATAATTGTTTATACGCAGCCATTTGACTGAAAAGATGCAGTTTTTCTCACTCTCTTTCTCCCCCTCTCTCAAGTAAATATATATATATATATATATAATATGTATTTTTTATATATTCAAATATATGACCCAGAATGATGTTATAATTTTTTAAACAGAAAAAAGTACTATTTTACGTGTCACAGTTAATTTACATAAATAATGATTTTGATTATGATGAATGCTGCTGCAGTAAACTTAATTTGAATTAGAGTAAACTTTCTTGAAATACATTGGATTCTTATGATTTTTTTTATAACTGACCACAGGCAATAATCCCACTTTAATCTCAAGATCAATGAGTATTAACAGAGTAGAGATTAATGTCAACCAAAGATTTGATTATTAACTAAACTGTTAACTGATTAGCTCAAGAATCTCATAAATGTCTTATAAAGAATTTAAAAACAAAACAATCTCATTCTACAGTAGAGATTGTTCATAGTGGAAAACACTAGGCAGTTAACAGAAATACAGACATTTTTTTTTTCAATTTTAGAAAATTTAAAATCAAAAATCAAGGGTTTCAATAGAAATTAATTTTCAATATTTCAAAATTTTCCATTGTATTAGGAAATGCTTGTACCATATTGACTTGATTGGTTGGTTGGTTTGCACGAGAATTCAAAGATATTTTTTTTTTTTTTTGAAAACCAAGAAAATTTAATGAGGATTAAATATCTATTATAAATTAGGAAATTTTTACTTAATCAATCCTTCAATTTGATAAGAGTATTAGAATGAACATTTGTATATAAAAAGTGTAACATATTTGTAATGAGCACTTTCTAGTTATCAGTCAAAAACTCAAAATTTTATAACTACTAATATATAAGCATCACTTGAGATAGAACAAATAATATGTAAAGAATAATTGAAGTAAATAATAAGTATAAAAAACTATACTGTTTTATAAAAGTATAGGAAGGTAATAAAGGGCATTTCAGGTACTTGTAAGGCAGAAATATTTTGAAGGACACTTAAAAGTGACTCCTGAAACACTCTATAAACTGGCTGCATGTAGATCCCTTTTAAAGAAACCAATTGCAGATGCAACTACAGAGAATTATAACATTACTTTTATGACTGTTATAACTATAACTGGCAGTGATAAAACAATTGAAACAATGGTACAAATATTAATGTTGTTGGCTTTTAAAATTTTCTAGCCATTGTCACTGCCACTTCTGGGATCTTTTAGTTTTATGAGAATGAAGAATTAAGGATATTATGCTTATTAAAATAAAAGAGACTAAATAAAAAAGGGTTTAATTTCTTGATAAAAAATAATGAACTAAACTTGTGTAAAAGAGGAATGAATAGATAGAAGATGGAAAAGATAATTTTATGATCAATGAAAGAATGGTAAGGAAAATGTGAAATAATAATTAGCAGTTTGGTTTGATGAATACATTTGAGAAAATTTAAATATTCTTACTTCAAATCCCAAATCAACAACAAGGTTTTTTTTTTCTTTGTATATTCTGATTTAAAACTTTATGTTTTAATTTTCTCATTCTTCCATCTTATTTGTAAAATATATAAAATAAACAAAATATCAAACGCAGCAGAAAACCTTTCAACAACTTCATACTGTTTTTCTATTCTTTCTTCACCAGTTTTTGTCCCAACTATAAATTGTTTTCCACTGGATTCTAACCAAACATGAAGGTTAATCTTTTTGCAGGGATGGGGTAGGGAGAGAGAATAACAGTGCCAACAACAAATTAAAAAAAATATACATTACAACAAAGTACCTTTAGAACAGATACCATACTGGAAATATAAAGAAAAAGGTTTCAGCACATCCAAGTTAAAATGTCCAGATCTAAATCATTGTTGATTTGTTTTTATATCGTTTTTCAGACACACTGATACATAATGCATGTTCATTAAAATTAGTCACATTCATTTGGCAGCATTAAAAAAAAATTCTAACAGAGCTAAAATGTTTCTTTTTTCTCTCCATATTTTGTTTTAACTTATGTATTTATTGGAAAATGATATCATTAGTTCTCCAATAAGAGTCAAAATAAAAAGGAAGACCATTTAATGGTCCAGAGATATTATTTTGCCATCAAGCGAATTATCCAATAGGCTGACCAAGTTTTTTTTTCTAGTTTTTTTTTTTCTTTAATATTCATTTCTAATATTATCTATCCAACTTCTGATATCTTTTTACGCTTTAAATCAACAACACTATCCTGGGAATCAGTTGTGTTGCTATCTTTTCGCTTAAACTGGCTACCAAATTTTTGAAACTTCTTATGTCGATAAGTAAAGGTATCATCATCTTCATTATCAACTTGAGGTTTATCACATTCACTTGCAATGTCTGATTGTTTTTTTGATGATGAGTTAGAGTTGCTATCTGCCGCTAAAGCAGCAGAGGAAGTGCCTGGCTGACCACCAGGAGTCACATTGGTACTATTAGGTTCAGTAGTATTAGATTGATCACAGAAACTTTCTGAAGAGTCCATGTTGTTGGAAAAACTTTTATCACTGGTCAGTTCAGTGTCCTGATTGTCTTCTTTCTTTACAGAGACACTGTTGCTCTCATCCAATTCAGACATTACTATTTTTAGTCGATGCTCATCACTAGAATCATCTGAGGGATACCAAGGGTCATCTGTAATGACTGGAGGCTGCTCCTCACCATCTTTAGAGTCTACACACTTAGCTTCAGTTTTTATGCAAGTCCTCGACCACTGAGACTCATTTGTTTTACTGAGCTGACCGCTATAAGGATCATTTTCTTGTTTGATGTCATGAATAGAGAGCAATGAATAATCTTTACATGTATCATTACTGTTATCATTCTGAGAGCCAGCAGTTGATGACTGAGATGATAATTCAGATTTCGGAGTATCAAAACTGTATGAGCTTGGCCGCAGGACTCGGTCAACTGAGATGCTTGAACCAGAGTCAGATGGACATCGTTCTTTTGATATTGTTTCAGGAGTGGGTACAGAGGAGCATTGTCTTCCCTCTGTATCTGCAGGGAGGTTGTGTTTCCACATTTGAGATGACATTTCAAATGCATACTCAGATATACCGACCCCATGCTTATTTCGCTCGTGTGAACGGCAATGTTTTTTATAAGATCCAAAGTCATTGAGCTGAAACTGCTTACGGCACTCAGGACATTCAAGAAATTTTGTTTCTTCCTGACTGGAGATAGGGTTCTCCAGAAGGTTTCTGTTTTGGGATGCAGCTTCCTCTTGACTGCTCTTAAAGGAAGAGCTATTCGTTGCAGTGCAGAGACTGACATCAAATTTTTGATCCTCTGCTTCAATTTTTTTGATATCAACTCTACTGTCAGCAACACTGCCAGGATTACTGACACTTTTAAGTTGAAGAGTATCTTCATTTTTTACCATGGCATTTGCTTCTGGTGGTTTGCCCTTTAGCAACGATATGGTTGCAGAGATGGACTGGACCACTGTGTGGTGTGGGCGAGGTTCAAAGCCATGCTGGTTTCGGAAATGCTTCCTAAAACTGTACGGACTGCCATAAGTCTGTCCGCATAATTTACATATAAGATAGAGAACATCATCAGGAGCATGGTTGCCCAACAGGTTTTGAACAGGTTCATGTTTTGAAATATCATGTTTTTTTGAGCAATTGTTATCAAGTTTTTCATTTGTAGAGTTCGCAGACTTAGAGTTTCTATGGTTATTTTGAGCAGGTTCCATGTTTTGAGGGGGATAGGCACTGACATTCTGGGTAGTTGCAGCTTGTGAAGCCACTGGGGACAGTTGATAACTCTGTGGCTGCACAACAGTTTGTGACGGTGGTTGCTGCTGCTGGGGTTGTGGTTGCTGCTGCTGTGGTGGTGGTGGTGGTGGTTGCTGCTGGGTCTGCAAATGAGGACCGTGTTTAGGAAGAACCGGAAGTGTAGGCTGCCGGAAAATAGGATAATTCTGTTGTGATTGTCTATGGTGGCTTTCTGCCGTTACATAACCATGAGGGAAATCCTTGCGGTTTGAGATATATTGTGACGTAGGATGTAAAGGAAATTCAGCACCACGTGCCTGTTGAGGCATTATCATTTGAGAAGCTGTCAGTCCTTGTTTTTGATAAGCCTGATGTTGTTGCTGTGGTTGTGAGTGATGTGGTTGGTAGTGCTGCTGTTGTTGGGGATGATGTGGGGGATGTGCTGTTTGAGATTGAGGGTGCTGTTGTGCTGTCATTAAGTGTGGCTGTGCAAGATGTTGTTGTTGATGATGGTGGTTGAGTGGGTTCGTTTGTGATGCTGCTGACTGGGGATTAACTCGTTCATTCGGATGTATGTTAGGTCCATGAGAAGCAGCACCAACAGCAGTAGCAGGGTTACTACTACCAATGTTGCCGCAATATTTTTGAACACTATATTCCAGATGTTTTAACAAGATATTTGCAGGAACTGATTTTCCCCCAGCCCCTGCTGCTGCTGCTGAAGCAGAATGAAATGAGCTCCCTGGAGAGACCATTTCCCGACCCCGACTACCACCACTACTCATCATCAAAAACTGTTCTTCAGGCCTTTTTTTGGAGAGGTCAAGGGGAGAGTCTTGATTAGATGCTGATTGAGATGCTGAAGAGGGAGCTATACTTCCTGGTGCATTACCAGCTACTAACGAGGGTCCTTCATTAGCCTTTCGTTTCACAGATAAATCAAGTACATTTTCCCCTTCTACTCTGGGTTTTCGGCCAACTATGTTAGCTGGCATGGCAGCAGTAGCAGCTGAGATGACTGCAGCATCAGGGGCGGACAAAGGTCGCATACTCGCATGCTGCAACTTTGAAGGTTCTGATGAAAAGTTAGCCATATCAGAGACAGTATGTCTTCGTTGTGGTACCATTCCACCTGTGGTAGCAGCTGCAGCTACTGATCCTCGCAAAGAACTATCACCAGGAGCTGCACCAATGGACTTTCCTAAATTATCCACATAGTGGGTTTGCAATTTCTGAGGTCCTGGAGCAGCACCATCTTTGTGATGAATAAGTGGCGATGATGACGGAGACATAAATGAAGGAGTTAACATTCCAGCAGATTGTGAAGAATTGGAATGGGTTCTTGGAGAGTGATTCTTTGAAGCAGCCATTGTTGCCAATACATCACCTTCCTGCGGGCTGGGCATGCTGGCAGTTGAAGCACCCCGAATCTTCACTGACTGGGCAGATTGGGGAGATATTTGGTGATAGCGAGAATTAAGACTCGCATGATCATCCCACTTTATCAAGCCAGCGCCAGGAGCTTGCATGAAGTGAGGTTGCTGGTGGGGAGCTGCAAGAATCCGTTCCATTGTTTTTGCATGTGAAACACTATTAGATGAGCCAAGACTAGCAGCATTGTTGTTACTTCCTGTAACAGAAGACATGCTAACTGCATGAGAAACAGGGATCCCAGAAGATTGATAATGGGACATGCTCACCCCAGAATGATCCTTTGGACCATACATTTGATGTGGAACGATAGATTCTGAATATTTGGACATTAGATTGGACTGGGAATTTCTTACCATCATATCTTGATGTTGATTGAAACGGTTTACTCTCTGTTGCACATCACTCTGTAACCTTGCTCCAGTCGCAACATTTGCTTGCAAATGATTCATATCATTAATAATGTTAGATGCGTCATCTTTGTGCTGACGGTAATTTGGAGATATATTGTGCTGTTGCAGTTCTTTCCCTGCTGTGGCATGGTTGAGCCGTTCTATGTAGCTAATACCTCGTCCTTCCTCAAACATCATTCGCTTATGGTTTGAAAGGCCACCAAGTGGATTCTCCTGGCTACGATTCATCACATGTGATGGACTACTGGCAGGAGAATGAATGCTACGAGACTTATTACCATAATCAACTTGTTGATCAGGCATTTTCATTGAAGGGTGTTGGCTCATCTTGGAAGAATGGTAGGGCAATTCTGAAGGTTCCCCAGAGTTGCTGAAAAACTTGTTAATGGCTCTTGCCTGACAAGAGATTTTATTGATCAGCTCTTTAGCATCAAATGCACTTTCAAATCCATCACCAACACTATGTTGGTTAGGCTTGGAGCTGCCTGGATGCATTTGAACTATCATATTAGAATAGGTTTGATTTAGAGCAGCAGCTGCCATTTCACTTCCTGTGTAATACTGTTGTTGTTGCTGCTGCTGGTGGTGAGACTGAGGATGTTGTTGTTGTTGCTGCTGATGATGACGAATATCTCTAATGCCTTCCATCATATTCTTATTATTAGATGCTTGGAATGAATGTAAAAATCGAGAATCACTTAAATCCTTTCTTGTGGAGGATGGATCAAGTCCATTTGACGTACGGTCCTGTTTGGCCATTTCAGAGTAATAAGCCACTTGATTTATATTTTGGTGGTACATCTGCTGGACATTAGGTGTACGCTCTGACTGAATGCATACTTCTTCTGGATGGCCATTTCGAGTATGCTGCTGCTGCTGCTGCTGGTGGTGGTGTTGCTCCACAAGAGTGACATCATTGCCATAGTTAAACTGACCCTTACCAATGGTGGCCAATTTCTCACTCATACCAATCTTTTGTTGCTGCCAAGTGTTCTCTAAACATTTGTCAATAAAAGCCTGCAACTGAACAACACTCTGGCCACCAGTGCCAGTTGCCTTTGTTACAGATTCTGGTGATGGAAGCATCTTATCTTTTGATGGTAACAATGGTTTTGATGACTGATTACCATTGCGTGCCAACTCACCTGAGCCTTTCCAAGATTTGGGGGAAGGCGCAACTGTTTCTGAATTTTCAGAGACAGGGCTTTGCTTTTGTCCAACAGGTATCGGTTGGTGATTTTGGTAGTAGCCACCTGGTGCTCTCCAGGTGTTGTCAACAGTGTTTGATTCATAGTTCTTGCTAACAGGAGCATTCATTGAAAATTTTTTATCATGCTGAACATTACTAGATAGCTCTTTAGTCTGTTTTGTTTCAGAGGAATTCTGTTGAGCATGATCAGGAGAAAATTTAGTCTCAGTGATACAATTACGGATTAATGCACCAATAGCATCATGAAGATTAGCATTTTTGTTGAAGACTAATCTTTTGGCATCATCTGATAACTTAGATTTACTCTGGTCATTTGAATCAGATTTACCAAGTTTCATATCTGTTGCTTCCTTCTCAGGACTTGCTGAGGTTGGTGTTGAAGGGGCTGATGGTTGTTTTTGTTGTTGCTGTTCTTTTGGGGTGGCATCTTGACTGAGGTTTGGCTCTCCCTCGTCACCCCTATCCGATTTAGTCTTCTGTTTCTGATCATCTGTGTCTGTGTCTGGTTCTACACCAGCAGATTTACCATTCTTCATGGACAAAACCAGCTCCAAACAAGTCTTCATGCCTTTGCCATCGCATTGTAGCTGGGCTTTAAGCTCAGTGTGCGAATTGTCTGTCACAATGCTGGTTCGATTTGCCGTGGTGCCGGTGGTGGTGTGACTGCCCAAGATATCTGCTTGGTCTGTTGAGGCACTTTGGCCCATCATCAAGATGCCATGCTTAGCCAATAAAACCTGGAGATGATAAAAAAAGATCAGCATAAATATTCAGATACAAATCCAAATTTATATTTTAAGTAATAAAAATAAATCTAATATTCAAGTTGGAGTATTTATATAATTTCAATGAGTTATAATACATTTTACATAAATGATTGGTTAAGAAATAATTTAAGGAAATAGAAGAAGAATATTTGAATTATTATTGTGACATTCTTTTAAAAGATTGAGAGAGCTTTAAAATTAAAATTATCTGCATTTAGCAATTAATTGATGATGAGTTGTATTTTATATAATAGAAAGGTGTAAAAAGCATTTTCTTTTCATCAATTTCACTGAATCTAGCAATGCTATAATTTGTAGAAGAAGAAAACAAAGAATTAGTTTTTAAAATTTGCAAGTTTTATGCTTACATACATGAATGTTTGTCTAAAATACTTTTAAAAAATATATTGAGCAACCTATAATACATTTGAAATCAAAGTTGATTAATTGATCTTAAGTAAATTTATTTAAAGCTAAATTTCTTAAACTGATTTCAATAAATAATATAACAATTATAGCAACAAGAGCAATAACCGGCAGTGAAGGTGGAGCATTAATAAAAGCTTGGACTCCTGAATCATAATATACAAGTTCAAATCCAAGTGAAAACTATTACATTTACTTTCAGCTATCTTATGCATATAGGGTGAGGCTTGTTAAATTTGGAGAGTAACTCATCTAGGCGCAGGGAAACACTGATTAAAAATACTCAGAGGTATGAGCCCGTAAAAATTGCCTCATGCTTAACTTGGGTTGATGCTCGACCAAGTAAATATAAACAAGTGCAATGGTTTGGATGATGATTTAATTTCTTATGTGAGCTTATTTGGAAGAGTGCGGTTTTTGATTTTTTTTATTATACCTGGGTTGAATAAATCTACTGAAATAATGGTAAAAAATGATCAAGTTTAATTGAAGAAAGTATATGCAGGAATATTCAATAATATTTGTCACTGGTAGTGTCTTAAGCTTGTTCAGCCAACTAATAGGAGGCTTTAAATGGAAAGTAAAGAGAAAAAATAATTCTTTTAATCAATAGGGCTGAATTTAAATAATTTCTATTTTCAATCATAAAGTGATTAAAAATATTAAAATAGGTTGGTTACTAAAAATTTCATTGATTAAAAAAGAAATATAGTTTTTACCAAATATAAGAGACTTTTATTATATTTCCTTTTCAAGATACAACAATATATATATCAAAGTACTAAATGGAATGAAGTAAATTTAATCAAAATTATTTCATTTTGCATAATAATAATTTCTATATTAACAAGAAAATAACTAGAAAACAAAGAATGCATTAGCTAATCAATAAATGTATTCTAACCCTTTTGAGAGAAAATAGCAAGCAAAAACAAACATTTACAAATCAATAATTTTTCAATTATGCTTAAAATCACCTTAAGCATCTAAAATAAAACACTATAAATTAAAACTGAAATCATATTATGACACTTTTCATTTCAAATTGATTTTTTTTAAATCAGTATGTGGAATATCAACATTTTTAAAAAGAAATAAATTAAATGTAAGAAAGCAACAAATAAACAGATAGACTTAATGGAAAGAAGCCAAAAATAATAAAAATGATTCATAGAATCACAACAAGACAAGAAATAGAAAACCTACAATAATTCACATTTTTATCAAATTAAAAGGAAACTAACCCAAATGTTAGGTTGAATGTAAAAATACCTCATACAATTTTATTTTTAAATATATTGTTCCATTATAAATAACAAGTACAATGAGCTTATTACTATATATTTGAAGACTAAAAAGCTCTAATAAACTAATATTGACTTTAAGTTTAGTTCCAGAGAAAATTAAAATAAAATCAACAGCTCTTTTGAATTGTTGGTAGAACTAGGATTACAAGTTTTGAACTTGCAAGTCATTAAAAGTAATTAGATCTTAAAACCCATTGAAATATTGAACATGTGTATAAACTCCAACAATAATGATTCATGTTAACATAAAAAAAAAATTTTGAATACATAAAATTTCATTAAAAAGTATAAATTTACATGTACTAGTTTCTAGACTACATCATGAATAAAAATAAGAAAAAATAACTTTTGTTCATTGTAAAATAATTTCTCTTTGACAGAAATAAACGAATGCACATTTCTGAATGAGTAAATAAAAGTCAAACAGAAATTGTAATTTGATAGAGATGTTTTCTTTTTTATTTTATTAGAATAAAAACATATTAGTATAGGTCACAATTAGCATGTTTTATACTGTAGTCTTATTTTTGCTTACTTTTGCATTGCCATCTATATATTCTTTGATTAACACAATTATCAGTTTTTAAAACGCCTGATTCTTCTTATATAAAGTAGGAAAAATTTCTAGGTTTTTAATAGAAATAAACCAGGTTGATTTAATGTTTTTTAAATTTTTATAAAGTTTTTTTTTGTTTATCTATAACTGCTTTCATTAAATTCTAATTGTATACATTCAAAATGTCAGAGATATGTTATCGTAATCAGGTACCATTGTAAACACTTTTTTTAAATTACAAAACCAATGAATCACTAATGAGAAATTGGACAATAATTTAACAATTTTTTATTTTTAAGATTTTTTGGGTAAATGAAAAATTCAATAAAAAACCCATTCAATTAAAATAGACTACTTCAAAGATTTGAAGTTAGATTTTAGAAATATTACTCTTATCTACATTTTTAACATTGAAATGGAAACTTCATAGGCGTGGGATTTCCATAACAACTAAAAAATAACTGTTTTGATATTAAGCAAATACAAGCACACAGTAAACATTTGTAAGGATTAAAAAAATACACTCATTGGCAAAAACAGATGTTGATATTTATGGTCGAATATTTGGGAAAACAGTCACTTTTTGCACAAGATGTCTTCAGTTTTCTTTGTAAATTACTTCCAGATGCTGAATAATCTTTAAGCTTGTTGAAATAAATAAGAAGCACACACTAATGTTACACTTAATATTTGTACATAAACAAGCCATTTATAAAATACACAAAAACAATTTAATCTTTTTACCATCTATGTTTAAATTCACTTTACATATTAACAATTATATTCCAGTCAGAAATCTATAAAAGCAGCAGATATTTCTTTGATAGCAAACAAACGTTGAATGGCCTTTGTATTTATGATTGCTATAATAAACCGAAAGTATTACTTGTAAATTGTAGATTTTCATATCTTTGAAGAATGTTTAATTCTTAATTGTGATATTAAAAATGCAGAGCAAAAGTAAAGCAATGTAAAATAGAAAAAATAATTGACATGACCACAAAAAGCAAAGAAAAAAACACAATAAAAACACAAAAACAAGTGGAATGAGAAAAAAATACAAATAAACTCAGAGAAAGACAAAGAGAGAAAAAGAGAAATGATAAATTGAAGTCAGAAAAAAAAAGAGAGAAAATAAGAAAAGTTCAATTACAATTTGAATTAATAGTTACCAAGAGTAACAAAGTCAAGTGACAGCATGACAATGAACCAGGAATGATGGTTAGTAGAACAAATTATATATTGTTTTGTATCAGAACAGATTAATAAAAATTATCAATCTATTGAAGATAAAGGACACAACCTGAAAGAAATTAAAAAAGCCTCTTTACTGATTGTCTTTGTTTTATGAAATGTACAATTATATTGGTAAAACAATATCAATATAAAATCTATATTTCTATATTTGTAATTAGATAAGTATTTATAATTAAATAGGTATTTTGTAAAAGTAATTGTAATTCGTTGAAACCTTATGATAATGTTAAGCCCAAGGGTTGAAATATTTAATAAATAGTTTGTTTTTGTGGGATGTTAACCTTTTTATGTCATTAAATGCTGAGAACAATCAATCCCAGTCAAAAGTATATCATTTATCTTTAACAGCCTCAGGCAGATGAGGGCTCCTAAACTCGGAAGAGTAAATCATCTAGGTGAAGGACAATACTGATAACAAAAGCCCAGGGATAAAATGAGCACGTCTGGTGCCTTGCTATTTCACCAAGTAAGTATAAACAATCATATTTTGATAAATGTTCTTTTTTTTTTTTGTCCACATGTATTTTTTTAATAACAACCTATATATTATAAATCTCATAGCTGGAGGGATTGTGAGAATTCATACCTTTCCCAAGGGTATCAGTCTAAATGTAAATGTAAATGTAATGACTAGGATTTGAAGTCATACATTACGATTCAGAAGTCCAACAGGCTAACCACTGCCCCACTTAGACTTCCCTATGTCTTTACAAACAAATACTATTAAGCATTATCTGTTATCAAACAATATGTTATATCTATGTACATACAGAGTTATAAAGCTTATGCTTTTAACAGGACCAATCTGCATCAATTTTCCTGATAGGAAAAATTAATAATTGATGCTGAAAAGCAGTTTATGTTCATAAAATTTTGAATGCCATAAAATAAACATCAAAAAAGCAATAGTTAGTATAGATTAAGAAATTTCTTGGAAGTTTATTTCAAAATTTCTAACAAGTATTTGTTATTTCAAAAGAATGGAGTGATTAGAGCATATTGTTAAATTCTGGTTTGTTATAAGAATGAATAAATATGATATCCTCTTCAATGGAATAAAAATATTTTAGCTCTTTAAAAATGGATTAAAAAAATTCACTTAAAATGTTTAAAACAAACAAAAGCAATTACTTAAGGCCAAAGAATATAATAGCCAAATCAATATGAATATGAGAATAATAATAAAAATACACAATTTAAATATCAACATAAATGTTGTTTATGACATGGTGTAAAATGTAAAAATGTTGAAAATGGTTAGAAATTTTACTTTAGATTAATCAAAAAAAATTTTTTGAAAATTAGTACAAATTTAATTTTTTATCATAGATATTTATTAAGTCTTATCAAATAATTCTTTTCAGTAATAGGTTCTTTAAAACATTTTTAAAAATAATGTTTAAGGTTAACACTTTTATAAAATAATTTTTTGCTTATTAAGAATTTTTTTTTTTAATGATAATTAAGAATTTTTTTTTTTTATGATTTAGCTAATAATCTTACTTATATATTTTAACTTATAATCCTTAAAGCTTGCTCTTTCTTTGCAAAGTATAAACAATGCCACTTTTATATTGAAATAAAAAAAACAACAAATTTTTATTACGATTTAAAAAAGAAAATACTTAAAATTTGGAATAATCACTTAAATAGTGGTATCTATTACATATCTATGAAATATAAAATATTTTAGTTTCAAATAAGATATTAATGAAGTTTGTTGGAAAAAAGGACTAAATATAAAAATTAAACTTTATTATCTTAGTGACTTCTATATAAATAAACTAATGTGACCAAATATTAATAACATGTAGAAGTACACTAATTACAATTGATAAGTTACATTTAATTTCAAAATATTATCCTTTGGAAATTATAAGTTTTTTGTTCTTGGGGAACTAAACATCTTTATTATTAATTCATTTATTTAAAAAAAAGCTAACAAAGTATTTAAGTGCATATTATGTCTACAAAACTAATGAAACATTTTTGGCATTAAATAATATAAAAAGGTTAATATGAAGTTGAAAAAAGAAACTATACTAATCTGATCCATTTTAATTAAAACATCCAAAATGAAAATAGGCATGAGGTGCATAATTGTAAAAAGGAAACAATAGAAACAGTTAAGTCAACTCTACCTTCTGGCACATCTCTTCATGGTTCCCTCAACAAAAGCTGTGGAGAAAATCCTCATGAAATGAAATGATGATAATATACTGCAAGCACTCGTTGGGGGTAAAAATTTGGATTTGGTGACATAAGGTGTGAGAGCTGCAAGAGACAAGAAGTGCTATTTAAGTATATTATAATATACTTTATATACTATATATTTTTATAGTAAAATATTTTTGCTTTTCATTTAGTTTATCATATTCAAATGATGTAATTAATGAGAATTAATTGAAACCATTGACCCTTAATAGGATTTTAAGACACACAGCAAATTTGAATAATTAAAGATGTTAGATGTAGACCTATATAAATATGCTTTTTTTTACATAATAAGGATAGGAATCATAAAACATAAGAAATCAAAAAAAATATCCAATAATAATAAAAATATAATTTATAAGTTTGAATGATTGAAAAAATACCCATCATATATAAATGCTTCGGAATTAAGATGGAAGTAGATTAAAATGAAATGAATTTGGTTTCTAATTATCTAAATAATTAAAACTAAAAGAATTTTAGTGTGTAATATAACTAATATTCATATAAACAAATATTCAGAAAATTTTTATCCAAAATTTGACAGTCCTTGAAAGTTTTTGAATATCATTTTTATTCATAAATATAGAAATATGAAAATAGTTTTTATCAGTAAGTATATATCAGATTAAAATTAGTAATATAAGTTTTAAAAACAATCAATTATTTAAAAGTGGAAGTTACAACCAAAGTATGTAATATAATCTGAGCAATAGACATAATTTAAATGATAAAACAATTATAAATTAAACAGAGATATAAAAAATCAGATAGGAAGCTTATTTTAAAATTTCATAAAAGATTTTAAAAAGTCTATGTTTTTCAGTAATTTTGAGTTTACTTTTTAAATCATTGGTGCCAATTATTTTATTCCAATAACAGATAAGGTATTCTCAGAGTTATATAAACATTAATCAGATGGGGCTTGTTAACTCGGGAGAGCAGCTCATCTAGGTGAAGGGTTACACTGAATGTAAAAAAGCCCGGGTAAGAGCACATAAAATGGCCTTGTGCCAAACTTGGGTTGGTGTTCACCAAGTAAATATAATATAAACATCAATCAGCTCTTTTACCACCAGGAATTGCCTTTTCAAGCTGAATAATGCAAATAGGGATGAGATCATTCAAGTATTTGTTACCATTGTTGTAACAATTTCTAAGAAAATTCAGTTTAGCAAATAAGCTGGTATTTATTGTCTGTTAGTAAATGTTTTCTTGCTATTTTATAAAAAAGAGAACAATAAAAATAGAATCACCATAATCATCTCAAACAGATGCAGGAAAAGGAATCAACAAGTTGTTGGTGATAGTGATTTGCCTCTTTTTCAAAGCAATCTATTGTTGCCAAATTTCAATAACAGATTCAAAAAGACAACAGGGGTGATTAGAATTCTCAAGAATGGTGTGTCTAATTATTAAAAGAAAAGAAAATGGCAAAAACATGATCAAAT
Organism: Idiosepius hallami; assembly: GCA_034780655.1. Lineage (NCBI taxonomy): Eukaryota > Metazoa > Mollusca > Cephalopoda > Idiosepiidae > Idiosepius > Idiosepius hallami. The sequence goes on from JAUZSX010000052.1 coordinate 2,778,774, forward strand.
AGAACTAAATCTTTATCAGCACTTAAGCATGAAAGCCAACATTTATGGCAAGATGTTCAGCCAATTAACAGCTGGAAACAAAAAATTCTTGTGAGTTAACCATTCAATGTAAAACCCATACAAACTATGTCAGCTAATACACAATCTAACTGATCAAGTCTTCTACTATTGGCCTATGCTACATCAAAATATTTTAATATCTATTCATTTATAATTTATCACAACAATCAGATACAAGTTAGTATTCTACAAATATGTATGTGGGAAAAAATTAATCTTTTTAAAATGAAACAAATAATATCATGATTTGATTAAAGATATAATTATTAAATTATTTTACATTTTTTTTAGTTTGAAAATGAATAAGAAGCAGTTCAATTATTACAAGCAAGGTATAGAAGACAAAAGCAAAATCAATAATGAAGAGGAACAAAGAAATTATTCTCATGTCAAGTAAAATTAACGAATTATATCTTTATGATAAATGATGGCAACGCATTATTATTAAACCCTGAAAGCAAAAACAGATGCAAACAATAAATCAACTGAAATCATAAATTAGGTAGATACTCCCTAAATTACTGGCATAGGTAATATAAAATTCATGACATGAAAAAGAAGACAGGTTCAGAATTGTTGGCTTTTTTGCTTTAATACATGTAATCCATTATAGACAACAATGTATGCAGTTATTCCATGTATTTATACAGGTGACATGATAAATTTCCATTATTATTAAAGCCAATTTGACCATAATTATCATGTCATTCAAAAAGAAAAATTGAAAAACTTTAAGAAGCAAAAATATCTTCTGTACTTTATGGCATTAAAGACGAATGGGTTTAAAATCTAATTTATTTGGATAAATAAAAATCAGCAAAAGAAACTATGTGGTAAAAATAAAAAAAAATACTACTTTGTGCTTGGCTTTCATTCCAACTATCATTTATTTTATAATCTTTAGAGTGTATCTAAATTGTTTTTATATTCATTCTGTCATGTTGAAATGATAACAAAACAAGCTTCCAGTAATGAATCAACAGTAATTGAAAAAATAAAGTTTGAATGAATTCTCTTTTGATAATAAAAACAAATGAGCTTTAAAAACACTCAATAAAAATTAAATAACAAACAGTTTTGAAACACATCCAATCTATCATATAGAACAGAATTAAACTTTAAAATCTGACATGATCATCTGACCTTCAAAAAACTAAAATAAATCACAAGCATTTAATAGAAGCAACTTGTGCAGATCAAAATATAGTGATTGTAGGCTAGAATTTACAGTTTGACATTCAGTAAATTATACTCCTTTATTTCTCTCAACCAAGTTCCTAGTCATTATGAGAAATTCTAGCATCTATTTTAGGTTCCCCACAGGTCAGGATGAAGTAAAATATCATTCATCCAGGCTTTTTTACAGTCTAATATAGTAAGTAACTTTATAAAAAATATTTTAATAGATGCTCTTGGACTTATTCTGTTAGCCAAAATATTATTTAAATCTTGATAAACGTTTCTATAAGTTTGGAGTTTTGTAGGTTTTGGTAGTTTAGTTCATAGTTTAGTATAGCTCTGTTTTAATAGATTATAAGTGTTCATTTTTCTGCAGTACATGTTCTTTGCATGTACCCAAATACATACATCTATGAATGAATAAGTGGGAATGCATATGTGTTTTGATTTGAGCAATTCTTTCACAAAATAACTGTATACTATAATTTGGGCAGTCACATTGGAGCATTGGTAAAAGCTCGGGTTCTGGAATTGTATTACAAGAGTTCAAATCCCAGTCAAAACCATTACAGTCACTTTAGCTGCCTCAGGCAGGTGGGGCTCGTTAACTCAGGAGAGCAATTTAACTAAGTGAAGGGTAACACTGAATTTAAAAAAGCCCAGATATATAGAGCACATAAAAATGGTCTTGTACCTAACTTGGTTTGATGCTCTACCAAGTAAATATGAAATATATATATATATATATTGTTAAATTACTTTTGGTCTACTGAAACATCTTTTCTTCTTCTTCCTCCACCTCTCTCTCCAAGTGTATGATCATATGGGTTAGTCCATTTATTTTTATAGAGAGGTGGTGAGGTTTGCACCAATCAGAGAGTGGAACTGGTAAATATTTTCTATAAAACACCAGGTCTACATTACTCTATCTTGCCACTGTTATTGACACTTGCTGTTGCTGAGATTTGCTTGTTGGATGACTTAGCATTGACCTCTTGTTGGATTTGTTACCTACAGTTGAATACTCGAACCTTTTGGATATAATTACCTACATTGTTGTACTTTGATATCGTCAAACAATTCAAATTGGATTTATTTATTTACACTGCTTCCCTTTGGACTCTGATTGGATTTAACTTGCCCCATTCTTACCAGGAAAAATGGCAAGCAATACTTCCACACCCACACACACATATATATATATATATATATATATATATATATATATATATAGAGAGAGAGAGAGA
>JAUZSX010000052.1:2781359-2800579 GCA_034780655.1 Idiosepius hallami
TATTGAGCACTCTAACTATAATTTTAAGTAATCTTATTACTTAGATTAATACATATATATATATATATATATATATATATAAAACATCAACTATGCATATGTTCAATGATTAAATAATTGAAAATACTGTTATATTAATCATATTTCATGGCAAGAACTTCCTTGATTTAGGATCACAAAATATATTTGTTTCATTCAATATAAAACAATTTTCTCACAATCTTTACTATATTTTGGGTCAATTCAAACATGGAAAGTCCATATGGTTAATTTCTATTTAATGCTTATCATTTATTGGATTTAAGGATCATTTAATCCATTTGCTTAGTTTTTTAAGATTGATATGAAAATCCCAACTATTATATTATACTAGAATCACTTTGATCTTCCTTTTCTTTAATGATTATAATAGAAATATTGATAGGTAATAATAAAAAGAAACAAGTAATTCCTCGTAACAGACTACACAAAAGAAACCTGATGAAATCAGAAAACAACTAGGCAATACCCCTTAGGAAGATATTCAGGGTTATTTCTGGAATAAAGAAAAAAAAAACCTGAACCATACAATTAAAAAACAACTATTAATGAACAAGGCAATGCACTCAAAAATAATGTTGAATGGTTGTAAGAAAAATAAAAAGATAATAGAAAAAGGTCTCTTAAACATCAAAGAAAGTATAATCAATGCAACAAGAGAAGTAGAAAAAAAAATACAAGAAAATTATGAATGGCTGATGGCAATTGCAAAATATAACATAAAAAAAACTAAAAAACAATTATAGAAAAAAAAATACCCAGTGAATAATTCATAATGTAAAGAAGTACACATGAACATATATGTAGAACTGAAGAAAGAAAGCCTTAAAAGAGACGAGCTGCTGCACAAAATAAAGCAATCCAACAAAATATATTAAAACACGAGACAAAAGAAAATAAGTGAAGGCTAGGGACAGAAAAGAATGAATTGTTACCTATATCATTTGTGGCTGCAGAAAACCTGCACAAAAAGAATACGAAAAAAGACATGATTGGTTATGAAGAGTAATCCACCAAGGCTTAACAAGTTTCAAATACTCAAGATGTATTAGCCTGAAGCACTACAGTAAAATGAGAACCAATAAATTTTGGTAGAAAAACAAAAAGTCTGACAAAGCAAGAAGTCCGAATTTAATTATTCTCGGACAAAAAGGTAAGACTTATGAGAAAATGCACTTTAAATTCTTGTAGAAGAGGTTAAAAAAAAACAGTAACCTACTAAATCTAACCAGAGAGAGCAAGAAACAATAATGCAATTAACAGTAATATCAATCATTAATTTAACTTCTGGAATACATCTAAAGCACCTGGATAAAATTCTACAAGAAATTGGCATCAAAAGATAAATAGGCTTCATTAAAAAAACATTCCATATTACATTCATTAAGATCTAATACAGTAAGGTAAAGTAAAGTACTAAATAATAGGAAATAAATCAAACAAAAGATATTAAAATGCTCATAAAGGATGAAGATTATCAGACTATAATGAAGATAGAAATTTAAAATAAATAAAAGAAGGAAGGAGAAAGCTATAGAGTCACAAACTGGAATGTGGGTTAAGAATCTAGAAATCAAGAGAAAAGCATTTTATCACCAATTTCAAGAGATTCTAGTGCTTGAAATTTATCTGACAAATAGACATAAGTGTAAAGACCTGAGGAAATAAATCACCATTTAGTCCCAAACTAGAATGATATGATAGGTGTCAGTATTCTAGAAGAAACTACATATCAATATTAGAAAGCTACTAACAAGTTGCAAAGAGCATATAGATTAAAACTTTTAGACAAAACTCAAACTTCTTTTGACTGACAGTTGGTATTGAATGAGACAATGATTTTCAGATCTAACCAGTTTTTCATTGGTATTGTTATCCAATACTGTAAACATCTGTTAAAATACTACTTTCAATCATGAGAAAAATTATATAAAGAAAATTCAATCTGATACGGATACTTTTGTAGACTGATGGTAAAAATATCATATTCAAATAAATGTAATGCTCTTTATTTATTTGCATATTATTTGACAATGGAAAAATTGTGTAAAATACAAATATTCAGTGAACACCAATTTCTCTATAAAAAGAGTATGTTTGAAATAGAAATTTAGAAAAGAATTTGTGTGCAAATATGAATTCAGAATTAATTTGGTTTATGAGAGGTTTATATAAATAATGTAAAGTTAATAATACTTTATGAACATATCTAGACACTGTCAAAACAAAATGATATTTCTGACATAGTCTATGAAATTTTCTGTAATTATGAAGTAAATAATAAACTTTATAAGGGTAAAAATATTATTTTTATAATTAATTTTTTTGTGTTAGCTAAAATGTAACCTTGATCTTTATTTTGTCTCTTTGTCTCCAAAATGTCAGATTTTTGCATATAAACATACCTTTTTTCATGAGAGTAAAGTAAATCAGAAGTGGATTTTTGAATAAAGATAAAAATGAATTTTGATGACAGATTTTGAGAAAAATGATAATGAAAACCCATTGCTTTTATTTATTGTAAATTAGATTCTTATTTTCAAATTGTTTTAAGAATTGTTTTTAAAGTCTAATATTAGTTTTGTTTTGATATGATAAGATTTAGAGTTATAGCTCTCATGCAAAACAAAACCATATTTAAAAATGAATAAGTAGTTTTTATTGTTATACAGATTTTATAACACTTAAAATATCTTTCATAGGAGGAAAGATTCAGAAAGATTGGTACAAAGTCTTATTGTAATACGTTGGAACACCGTATACATAGAGATTCTATTTAAGAAATTTTAATTCATCAAATATTATCCAAAGAACTTGAGCATGAATTAAAACTTGTAAACAAATGTCAACCAGGACTATTTACAGAGTATTTAATTGATGAAATCAATTACCATTGATGAAAAGTGTCACACCATGAAATTCTTTCAAAAGATTGAAAATACTTAATGGATAAAAATTGAAACAAATATTCCCATATTTCTGAGAGTTTGAAAATTCACATGATGGAATATTTAGAATTGCAGACAGATCTTATAAATTTTAGATATTGCATTAAAACTTTAACAATTCCAATGAATCAAAATAAATATATTGTTGCTGTTGGTCTGAATTTCTGAAATGAGATTTGATACTTGATATTACTTGAGTTATATATCTACATTGCACATATCTCATTAGTTAAAAGCATTTTGAATAGTTTTTAAATTATAAACACCTGGAAAGTAAATATTTAAATGTGACTGCAAACAGAAATAACTAAGAACACTAAACAGATTAACACTAATTGTAACTTACATTAAAATTTACTACAGTTGATCATATGCAATAACTGAGTATAAATAAATATGCCTGGTGTTAGCATGAGAGTGCCCCAAGACCAACAAGTAACATCGGAAGGAGGCCAAAGGAAACATCAGCCTTAAATTTTAATAATTCAAGTAATATTGAATAAGGTAATGTTTACTCATGCTGATATCTGAAAATGCTTATTTTTCTCTAACCAGGTTGACAATAATCTATTAAAAAGATAGTTCACATTGGCTGGCTCCCACTTGTGTCTAAGTATTATGTACATGTTGCCATCTCTCTTATCTTTGTTGATATAAAGAAGGCAACAGAATGCAACTTGATTTGAATAGTTTTGGGTGGTCATGGCTGCATGATGGCCACACACACTCACACAGTCCACATTGCTTCCTCTGTGGCTCAATAGGGTTGAGACAGGTTGCACGGAGCTGCTGAGTTTCTTGATTCACCAAGACTTGCCTTGCTGCCTCCCGAACATTTCTTCCCAGTGGTTTAATTATGCTCCCAGACACTAACCTGGGTATTTCTACATCCAGTGCAAGATGTGGAATGTTGTTATTCCTAAATAGTCACTATTGACCAGCTTTTTAGTATTTTCAGACTGACACAAAAAATAAAAAATATTTGTTATTGCATTTAGCATTGATATTGTGTAAAGAATAAAAATGTTTAATTTAACAATTTTAGCAAAATTAATAAAAAAAAAGGAAAGAACTTGTATTAAGCAGTTAGTTAGAAAAGAAATAGTAATGGTTAATATACAGCTTATATTAAATAAAAGGGAATGAGGATGGAATATTTGGTTATGCATGTGGTTGTGTTCAGGCAATGGCAGGGCAGAGCAGTCTGAGCAATCACTGGCACTTAAAGTTTTATGACCAATTCCCTTGAGTTCGATCTATTTTTATTGAATACTTTTTTATAGTAGCAATGGGAAATAACTTTAAAATGTAAGGGAAAAATTCTTCGAAGCGTGTCATGTGGAAATTCATGATTTTGTTTGAAATAATAATTTTATGCAAGAACTCATGAAATCTTATGTCATAATAATTGTGATTAATTGGAAAACTTCGCTGAGAGGCCATAAAGGCCATACAATTAGAATTAGAATTGGTTTGATAAAAAAATGGTTTTGTGCTGTCTGTGAAGATGTAGAAAAGAGAACTTAAATAATTCATTTTGCTGATGTTTATAACATTATATTAACTATTGCTTAAGAGAAAAAAAACAAAGAAAGGAAAAACAACTCAAAAAACAATAGAATATGTTATTGTTCATTGGTTGTCTTCAAGTAGAAAAATATAAGAAAAAGATTTTAAGTCTCTACCTAGCGTAAGTTAAAAAGTTTCACCATAAACCATAACTTTACGAGAGAACAACACTGTAACAACACGCTGCTTCATGCTTGTGGCACAGACGGAGGAGAGAGCACAATGTTTGGAGTGTCAGCAGCAGAAGTTTAAGTTTACAAATTATATTTTCATTGAAGCAAAATCAAATTTAATCATACTTTTTTTGTATTCATTATTTTCTTTAGAGTCAGAAAAGAAATTTAGTATTTACTTCGAAAATAACTTTATTAATAATACTCAAATGTTCTTTGTTGGTTGTTGTTAATAAACCAACTTTATTTATAAAAAAAAGGGTGAGAGGGCATTTCTGCCACCGAAAAAGAAACCTTAGAGAAATAATTATTCAAAACCAAGAATAAAAGGTTTTTTTTTTTCTTTTTTTATCATTTAGTCTCGTGACCATCATCTAAGTATGTCAGTGTCACCACACAAACACAATCAGCCGTCACTAGTCAATTCAATTAGTCGTCACATGGGTGTGGTGGTGGGGGTGGTGAAGGGGTGGCTGTGACACAAATTATATTCATTTTTAAGACTTATTTCCCCTAATTGTAAAAAAAAAATAATTGCACAATAATTGGATATGGATGGATCCCCTAAAAATTTAAATTAAATTATTTTGACGAAATAAAAAAGAAAGAAAGAACATTGACTAGAATAACTGGTAAAAAAATATATTAGTTCCAATTTTTAAAAAAACTTTTTTTAGTTAAGTTCGGTTTGATTCAAAGGTTTCCAGTTTTTAACACATAGATGTGTGTGTTCAGTTTTTCGCAATAATATGCTTGTTTTGTTTTAGTTTTTATATAAATCTGATTTAACTAACTTTTAATTTGAGAGATGACAACTTGTTGGAAAATAAAATAATTGAATTATTGTTATGATTATGCTTTTCTTTTGAGGTAACATTCGTTAAAATAACCCTTAAAGCCTTTAGGTTGGTTACTTTCTACTAACACGCAATAATCACAATGGCTAGCACTAGCAGCTCCTTGAAAGCAGCAGAGCTCGCGATAAATAAACAATTAAAAAGAAAACAATTTTACATGTAATAATGGGCGAATTGATAATGATTTTTGTTTTAAAAATGTAGCATTCCAATTATCTAAATAAATATTATCATCGACATTTAAAATTCTATAACTAAAGAAAATGTAATTTTATCCATAATATAGAAAGAAAGCAAGAAGAAGAAGCAGTAAGGCGAAATCAGCCAGGCAATAATGGTTTCCGGCTTGGCTAAGATTCATAAAGAGAAGAAGGGTTAAATTCGTCCCCCCCTCTCTTTCTCTTTTATAGAACCAAGTTTATTTGAGAGATAAAGTGGGTCAGCTTCGAAAATAGATTCTCAGTGGTTGTTGGGTCATGACACAAAAGTTGTTAGCACCATCACCACACATAGAACTATATAAGATATGTTATTCGATTCGCAAATACAAGCCTTTGTGGGACTAGTGATTATTATTTGACACACATAACACAAACAGGCAAAAGAAAGAGTAAGAAAAGAGACTTTTGTAGCACTGAAAACAGTAATAAAAATCCAATTAACTATTTTTTACCCTTTCGAAGGGACCGATATATCGGCCTTAAACTAAAGCAAAAAAAGACACACTGACATTTCGACCCTATTGTTCTTTAATGGCTCTGAGTGACTACTTGGTAATATTGCCAAGTCAGGGTTCAAAGATGGAGGTTGAAATATCGTTGTGTGTTTGTTTGTCGTCTTTTGCCTTAAGTTGCCAGGGAGGGCCGATATATCGGTTCTTTAGGGTTTAAAGGGTTAAATCAGAAATTAAAAGAACAAAATTAATAACAAATAAAACTAACAACAGAGTAAGCTAAGAAAAGCATATTGAAATTGAACGAACACATATCCGTCTAAATTGTATAAACTAAATAAATCAACTTTATTGCTCACTTCACAAGCCAGTCAGTCATCATATTATCCAATGAATACTGATGGATTGATTGGAGAAAGTAAGAAAGAAAGCGATGAAGAGAAAGTAAATAAAAAAAAGTATAATAGAAAAAAGAGAAATATAAAACAAAAATATATTTTCAAATTGAAAAACTTTCATTCTTAAACTAAAACAACTTGTATTTTTATTTCCTTGCAATAAATGCAATGTTTTTTTTTTTAAGTAATCCCACAATTTTTCTCTGTGTCACCGTGCTAACATATGTTAGAAAGAGAAAGATAGAGAGGAAGCAACTACTGTCACGTTTGAAAGTGTCAGTCCGTCACTTTAGCAAGAGCGGCCTTGACCTTAAAAGCTTAGACAGGCAGGAGCAAAAAAATTTATTTCTTCTCACGCCTTTTATTATTAGTTTTTCACACCCTCCATTGATTTATTTCTTACAAAACGAGAGACTTGAGGATATATAATTAGAACCAACTGTAAAAATAACTTTTTCCTATAAATTTAGATTTTAGTGATTTTTTTTCGTCGGTATTATTTTTTAATTTGAATAAAACAAATTTTGGAAAATCTTTTATATGTCGTTGTTAACTAAGTATGATATAGCTACAAAGTAACAGAAAAAATAATTTAATGAAGCCTGAGTGAGTGCTCTCTGCAGAATAAGTAGATAGATAGATTGATGGTGGACACACCAACACCACCAGTACCACATACATCATCATCATTCTTTTTTCTCAACAGACAATATGCGGTGTGTAAAATGTGTGATTACCTAACATACTGCAATGGATGGGTGTGAAAATTGATATAGGTTAAGTTACGCTTTTAATGTAATTATTGAGGTTTATTAGAAATTCATTAAAGGAAATATACAAGAAATTAAACAAATATTACTCTCTATATGAATATGTATGTCAGTGTCACTAAAATAAAAAACCTTAAAAAAATAAGATACAAATAATACCCAGATTCCGGAATCGGTTATAATGACAGACCGCGGTTAATGAACACGAAGAAAATCGACATGTGGGGCGAATAATTGAAATAAACATGAATATTTTCGAGCATGAAATAATGCAAAAAATATTGGATTTAATATCTTGATCAATTTAATGTTGTTTTTTTTCGTATAGTTTTGAATGATATATTCATCGTCATTCTTATAGTTTTGAATGATATATTCATCGTCATTCTTTTTCATCAACCCTAAATCTTAAAAATAAGAAACCTAAATTAAAACGATGTTCATTCGAAGAACATGTTTAGTTTCAGGGTTATTTAGAATTAAATATTTCAATTCGATTGGATTAAGAAATAAAATTAGAAATTCGTAAAAACTAGAGGTCAAGCAAGAGGACTAATAAAACATTCTGGCAAAATAAAAAATGGAAACAAACTTAATTAAAATTTAAAACAAAAGCATTATTCTTTTTTTTTCAAAGTTATTATCAAAACTAGATTTTATTTAAATCCCAAATCCTGCGAATCAGAGATAAAGTAAATTTTATTACACATTTTGAAATTAAATAGATAGCAAATTGTTAAATTTCGAAAAAATAATGGAACATAAGATAAGTATAAAATAATAACAAAGCAATGACACTGGCTGCTGGCTGGACAGAGTGGACACTTGACAATAAATGACTCTAACAAGGGTGACATGATGAGCATGAGCAATGAAAAAAAACGAAGAAAACACGCTAAAACTAAATTAACCTTAAAGAAGAGTAATAGTTAGTTGAATAATATGCTTAGTGTATTTATCTAATTATATCTCAAGAGATATCGTGTCACAATTAAATACATGCTCAAATGTTTTACTGTTTGCGTTACTGGAGACACGTGGTGTGTGTGGACTGACTGATGAGGCAAGATGATGTTTCATTGTTTAAATGTGTTGACAGCTGTAATAAAAATGAGCAGACAAGAAAATCACTATACGAATTATTACCGAACATTAGACTTTTTTCTATTGCATTAAAATAAACAACAGCAATCAATGATGATAGCCATTAGAATAAAATAACAAATAAGCGTGGCAGATGTGATTTTAACACGTGTTTTAATTGGAAATATTTATTCTCTTTTTTGTTTACTGTTAAAAATAAAAAAAGAAAGAGAGTCAGATTTGAGTGTTAAAAATGAATAAATCATTTTGCGAATTTAATTCTTGACCGAAAAGTTAAAGAAAGAAAAACTAGAAATAGTTAGTTTTACATGAAGTCACAAAAAATTAAGCCTAGCCTCCCTCCTTTATGCGAGTGAAAAAATGGTGACCTGACCTACCTATTGGTCAATTCAAACAACTAATTGGATAGAAAACAAACAGAAAATTAATTGAAAACAATAAACAATGATTTGTTTTGTTATCAATAATCAATACTTCTACTTCAGCTACTCCCGGCACTAAGCAATATTTGTAAAATAATAGAAAATAACCGCTTTAAGTTAAATTGTGTATGATTTGTTTATGGCTAGATCGTCCTTGTTCAGAGTTTTTCACTCTTAAAGATAGTTTTGTGTTTAGTTTGGTTAAGTTGTGAAGAAAAAAAAAGGAAAATATTTCAAACAAAATGTAAAAGAAGATACATTAAAAACTTAATGATTTTTATCAAAGGAATCTTAAGACTGCATTCATTAAAGGGAATATAAAATACCCCGATTGTATTGACAATATTTACACTTACCTTGTAAATACTTCGTCATGGTCTCATAAAGATACAAATCCATACATCGACACTAGACGAAGATTTCCTAGTCATATCCGTACGACATTTAAATCCGTGGCAAGAAAAAGCAGAGACTCCAAAATTGTGTTGATATTGACAATAAACTTCAATAACATTTTATAAAAAAAACATTACAGGTCCATGGCTTCTTCTTCTTCTTTAAGTTTTGAATAAGACCATGATTTTGTTTGCATTCCATTTAAAAAAAACAATTTCTTTCTTTTTCTTAAAATAAAATATACTTAAAACATTTAATTAATTTCTTTATTTGTTTTTTTTTTTAATTTTTTTGTTTTGTTTTTGTTTTGTTTTTTTGTCAGGCAGGAAATTTAAAAGAAAGAAGGAAAAAAAAGGAAACAAATGAACAAACGGCACCCAATATCGACCGACCAAAAAAATTAGCAGCGCATATCAATGCTTAGAAGACGTTTTAAAATAGGAAGAATTATAAGAGTTGAATAAATCAGTAAAATCCAACAGTCGGTAAGATTCAGGTAAATACCGCTCCGACCATAACTGGCGTGTTCTTGTCCGTCGTTGTCATCCAAGCAATAAATAAAAGAATCCGGTTTTTTTTTTTTCGTGTTGTCCGCTCTCACTAAAACTATCGTCACATCAACCCCTCCTATTATTCGTCTATGTTTCTATATTTACCCCTCTATATTCATAACATCTGTGTCTCCTCCCGTTCCTCTTAATCTTCTTTCTTTCATAACTAGGAGTAGCAATAGTAATTATTCTGTAGGTGGTGGGAGGAAAGCGTCTGCTAATGTTGCTACAGAATTGTAGTAATAGTAGTAGTGGTTTTTGTGTTTTTTAAAAGCAGCAACAGTAACATTGATGATAGTATTGGTAAGAGTAGAACTTAATTGAAGTGGTAGGAGGCGATCAATTTGCAGCGTGTGATAGTAGAAGTGTAGTCAGCAGCAGCAGCAGTAATATAAAGAGAATAGAACTTGTGAAGATAGTTGAAAACAAAAGTAGGAGTATTAATTGACGAAGTAGTAGGAGTCCAGTGCTCGGAAAATAGAGAATGACAATTTTTTTTTTCTTTATCAAACATTGAAATAAAAACCTTCTTTCTTTCTCTTTCTCTGGAGATTCTGGGTTTTTGTCCTGATTAATGTCTAGATTTCTAATTTTTGTAAAACAATTGTTCATTTATTAAAGAATAAATAAAAGATAATTATATGGCTTCATTCAATTGCAAGCCCTCTTTCATGAATTTGCTTAATACTTCTAAACTTTTCACGTTAGGTCGAGGTGACTTTTTCGATAGCTCCGATGTGTGTGTGGTGGTTGGTTGGTTGGTGTGGTGACCAGAAAGTGACTGACGCTCTCTCTTCGCCGCTGAAATTGCAATTTTAATAAAAGGTAATATCTTAAAACTAACCAGTTTAATGCAATATGAACAGTAAAATCTCTAACTTTAATATTCGTTTTGGTTCAATGTGATTTAAGAAATTTTGGTGGCGATGTGTGGTGATCCAGGTGTGGATTGGGGAGAAATAGCATCTCTAGTTTAGTTTAAACACTTACACCCATTTTGCTTCATGCCAAGTAAGTTTCTCTCTTACACTCTCATCCTACCTTTTAATTCTGATTTTTAGTTGGCTATTAAAAGATGAATAAATTCAACAAGTTTTTTTATTTTTTATTTTTTTTTTTTAGTGAAAAAATATTTTTTCTTTTCTTTTTTTATCTCTAACTATCAGATTTACTGACCAGACATTAATCAATTCCGGAAGTGGGTAGTATTTTAAGTTTTCAGGCACAAAGAGAGCGTATATTATATTTCTCATATTTGACATTTGACATTTTCCCTCTAAAAAATTCAATACTCGTACGCTTACACCAGAGCAAAAAGCAAACTATGCTCTTAATTAATGTTGTTTTATCAACACTAATTGGTTTTCTAGTCGTTCGACATGATCAAGAAATGATCAAAGATCGCATAGAATATTACGTTTGCGTGGAATTTCCCTTCTTCATGCTTTATCATAACACTCTCTTTTCTCTTACTATGGTTGGTACCGAGCTATGAAAGCATTTAAGTGCCTCCTGACATGGGCCGCATTTTCAAAGTTATATAAGAATGTGTCAACAAACTACCGGTAATTTGACTCCTATTCATGTATTCATATAGAATAAATGTTTGCAACAAGGTAAATGTTTGGTCTCCAATTTCCTCGTATTTTATTCGTATAAGATTTATGTGAATATGCTAAGTGGCACACACAGACTTGAGCCTCACCACCACCAGAGCCATGCGCATGCCATTAAAAATAATATAACTTAAACTGATACTTAGTCTTTTTTTAGTGGGTTATTATAAAAATGAAAAAAAATAATAAAAGCAGTTGTACTTAATAATACTTCCCTAAAAAGGCAATATTAGTTTACAAAAAATTATCAAATAGCCTTTCTGTGTGTGTAAAGGAAACGTTTTGTATCTGCAGAGGAGCAATATTTTTGGCTGGAGGATTTCAATCCTGCTAGCAAGAACCAATGAGAGTTCCTACTTACAAAAGAGAGAGAAGACACAACTCACTCGAGAGGCTCGTTCGGGTGAAAACTTGTAAAAATATTCTCGTCGTTACAACCTGGAAACATGCAATAGTCGAGTCGATACTCACTTGACTTGCAAAGAGACAATGAACAACAACTAGACCTATTGTAAATCCTTAAAATGGGGCTTCATTATATGTTTATCCACTTTTCGGACTGTTGTCCAAATCTTTATAGTTGTTGTCACTAAATTTCACCCAACTTATCCCCTGGCTCTCTTCAGCAACAATTGTAAATATAAAGACAAAATTCTGAAAAATGGATATACAGATTATGAAGAATTATCTTTTAAAAATGGACCCTTACTAATCAGATCCAATAATGGAAGACCTGAAAAGAAACAAGAAATTGGATTTATTAGTTACAAACCAACCGAGATTGCTCTTCGTGGCCAATGGTGTTGGTAAAGTCTCTACGCTCGCGGGTGAGCATTGTCTGAAAATTGTCGTTAAAATCCTATCAAAGGGCTAAATACAGTTAGAAAAATAGAGATAGCTTACCTTTTGGACACCCCCGAGTCTGCGCATCCTGTAGGCTGAGAAAGGAAAAGGATTCAAGATGGCGCCTGTGAGTTTTAATACACACAGTATCGTAAAATATCGGAAAGTCACTCTAAACGCATTCTTATGAGGGGCATTTGGGCTAAAAACTGTCCGTTTGCAGAAATTGGGAGAAGCCATTACATTCGTGTTTAATAAAAACTGCTTTGCGTTGAGTAAGATATTTTGCTAAAAATACTAATTCCACATTTCTGAGACTCAACACCCTTCATGATTAATACATCTCAAAAAGACCAAGTTGATTAGTTGGCCAAAAACGTAGCGAAAACAACAGCTTTAAAATAAGAACATCATCCCGAAAAATGTATATAAAAACATATACCGTATCCAATATTTTCAGGTTGAAGTTTTATATATTGGTCTGAGGACCACGAAGGCAAAAACCTGTCAGCCAGCAAGGGCCACTGTCTCCGTGTTCGAATTTGTCTGCTAAATACACACACACACACACACACACACACACACACACACACACACACACACACACACACACACACACACACACACACACACCACTGGCCAAAATTCCGTGACAGTTTAGTATTTTTTTCATTTTCCCCAGAACTTTGTGCGGGATTACAACCAAACTTACACATATTTTAATATATCTCTATGTTGATATTCTGTATTATTTACAGTTCATTATAGACAATAGAAAAAAGTTATGACCATTTAAATTTTTTACTTTGAAATTAAAGTGGTAAGAATTGTGGGACAAAGCAAAGAAAATACTTTATTGTGAACTGTAAAGTCAGTTTTTTTTTCCACTTTTCTAAGTGCGACATTGACGAAAAAGTTGATACATCACTTTGTAGTTATTGCAGCCAGTTTGATCATCATTATGACACCTGAAATCGATGCTTCCATCAAAGAATCAATGATCAAATTTCCTGGAGGAAACCATTCAATAGGGTAGATAGCTGATAACTTTAGACTGTCCAAAAGTGCCGTTCAGAGAGTTATCAAGGGTTTCAAGAATAATGGGCAAATTCAACCACTGGCAGACCTCGAATATCTAGACAAGATCAATTTATTAAGAAGATGGCAATGAACAATAGGTTTCAGAGGACTACGAGAATTTTTCCTAAAATTCATGCTTTTCATGATATCAAAGTGAATCGTAAAACAGTATCAAGACGCTTAAATGAAATCGGTCTGTTTGCGAGATTAGCAGCAAAAAAACCCGTTGATAAACAGCAAGAACAAGAAACTCAGATTAAGGTTTGCTCAACAAAACCATGTGTTGTGGAGAGATAATCAGTAGCGAAATGTATTTTTTCTGATGAAAGTAAGTTTAATGTATATGGATCTAACTCGTTAACTCGGAAGAGTAGCTCATCTAGGTGAAGTATAACACTGAATGCAAAAAGCCTGGGTAAGAGCACGTAAAAATGGCCACGTACCAAACTTGGGTTGGTGCTCACCAAGTAAATATGTATACTCATGTCTGTGCATCCTCGTGGAAAAAACACAGTCATGAGTAAATTCTCCAATCGTGTAATATCTCTTGTAAGCTGTCCGTGAACTTTTTGTTGTGACATTTCGTTAACCGAAAAGCAACGGAAAAAGAAAAAAGAACTAAGAATAGTTTTGTTTCTTTTGCATTTACAAATAGACTTACAGATATTTATAGATAGACATGGACGATGCACATACGTGTGTAGATATATATTCTACACAGTGATGTCGTTGACATAGCTTTATGCTAAAATGCTGTGCCAACACGTTCCCTAGTACAATGCAGCAATGCAACACTAACTTATTTTCACTCTTCATTAGTGCACGATTAATAAATAAATAAAAAACGGAAAATATCACCACTCTCATCTTTGTACATATTTTATTCTCTAGCTTGAGATCAAATTTTCTTTTCGCAAAGAAACAACATTTTTTGGGCAAAGGTGGTTTTTTGGGCTCAGGGGGGTATCAGGGGGTAAGAGGGAGCGGTCCGCTCGAGGTAACAGCAAAAAAGGGGTGACACAATTTCTCCCCAAGAAAATTTTTCAGCCAGGTTATGGGTTAAAAATAGGATACATTTGTCATGTAACTGCATGGTGCCATGAGAGGACTTTAGTCTGAAGAAAAATATAATTTTATAATATTTGTCTAGTTTTTATTAATTTGTCATGTAATTGCATGGTACCATGAGAGGACTTTAGTCTGAAGAAAAATATAATTTTATAATATTTGTCTAGTTTTTATTAATTTGACATGAGGTAACCTATTGCTCTCTTGGGTTACCTCACACCTTCAAAATTTACTGGTGCCTATTAGAAGCCGATTCAGTTGATTTCAGCACAGTTAGAAAATGAGTTCATTGATTTCATAGTGGTGATGGAGATGTGAGTGATAAAGTGCGCTCCGGATGCGAAAATAGACGAACTCGTTAAACGCTTGCAAAATTGCATTGAGAATGGTGGGGATTATGAATAAAAATTAATTCTTGAACACAAAGGACACTCTTTATAATAGTACCACTCTTGCCTTGACAGCTCTTTAAGTTTTAAGAAATGACAGTGCGAAAAACTATGTAACAGTTTTCTATTTTCCCTCTGTATATAATGAATCAGTCTAATCCACGCGATCATACCCAACAACTATTAGACCAAAAATAATTCAACAGTTATTTTAAATATGAATAAATCTTTTTTTTAAACATCGTTTTATTTAATGGTGTGTGAACAAGAGTATTAATAGCTACTCAAAGTATATCGCAAATCTAAATTCATTATTGCAATCTAAAGTATTTTATCTTTTGATTCATACAAAAAATTGAATCAAGTCTTTTTACTTTTATTAATAATGAATTTAATAACGTATCCGCCCATCTACCTATCTACCTATCTATCTATCTATCTATCTATCTATCTATCTATGTATCTATCTATCTATCTATCTATCTATCAACCTACCTGGCTAGCTTGCTGTATCTATTTATCTATCTATTTATCAATCAACCTACCTGGCTAGCTTGCTGTATCTATCTATCTATCTATCTATCTATCTATCTATCTATCTATCTATCTATCTATCCATCAACCTACCTGGCTAGCTCGCTATATCTATCTATCTATCTATCTATCTATCTATCTATCTACCTATCTATCCATTTGTCTGTTCGTCTAATCTGATATCTTTGTTAATGGGGATGTTCTACCTGGATTGCATCATTTCAATCATCAGGAAAACGAACGCCGTTTAATAATGGAAAATTAGTTGTACAAGCAATTTCGGCAAAACTGCTATAAAGGCTTCTTTAATCAATCCTCTAATTTTAACGGTATTTGCTTGATGACCCTAATGGCAAAATTCGGTGGCAACACGCCTGTTACCAAACGGCAAATTTATTAGATTTTCAGACAACCTGGCTTTTTTCTGCAAAGGCACAGTTTGCAGAATTTCATTGATAATGCAGCTCAGTTGCTAATATTCCATTCTCAGATCTAATTAACTACTTTATAATCTCGTGATAGATATTTAGGAAAGAAATCGCTTATTTGATAAATATTTTAATTTGTTAGGCTGTCAAGATCACAAGAGAAAATTGACAGGGACCGATATTTTATTCGTTTGTAGGGGGATTAATGCAGGGGAGATAACGAAGATCACGTCACGTGACACGTTAATATTTGACGCTCTGCTTTCGTCATTTCACTGGAAGTAAAATTGATTAGGAAACGTCTAGATTAAATCGGAGGCAAAAAATAAACAACCAAATTAAAGATGAAAATATAAAAAATACAAAAATATTATATTATATTTACTTGGTGAGCACCAACCCAAGTTTGTAGAGCAAAAAATTACCTAAATAATTCATTGTTAGGATTAATTAGAAAATCATTTTCAAACTTAAAATATACATCTATCAATCCATCTTTCTTTCCGTCTGTCTCTCTCGATATATATATATTTGTGTATTTATGTATATATAGTAGAAGGCTCAAGTAGAGGGGGTGCAATTTGTCTTTTTTAGGTTAAAGGGGTCGCAAGGCCCATTCTGCATCGGAGCCGATAAGTGGCAAAGCACGGCACTGTCAGTAGAGTGTTATAGTTGACTTATCCTTATAATTATGGGCTTTTTCCTATCTCTAAATACAAGTCTAGGTAGAGAATTGTAAGAAAAATGAGAAGAAAAAAGATTCTAGTCTTACCTATTCAACTTTCTAGTTAATTCTATTATAAGTTCGTTTGCTTTGTCCTATAACCTATCTGCGACTTAATGTCTATTAATTTCCATACGTTAAAGCGTTTTTGCTTGTTTTGCAACATTAGACAGGTTTCTATTATTTTAATTGGATGATACTTCTCATTGGTAGAATTTTTAAATGCTAGTTTTGGAAATGATGACATGGATTCAAAGTTTATAATTTCATTAAATAACTCATTTTTCCCCAACATCTTATAATTTAATAGGAAAGTTTTGATTCATCAAATTCATGTTTCGAGTTCATGTTTCCTTTTAGGTTATACCAATATGATTTGAGGCCTTTAATAGACGACCTCAGGAAACAGTTCAAGTGAAAGATAGATAGATACATAGATAGATAGTAAGAGATAGAGACAAATACACACACACACGCACAGAGAGAGAGAGAGAGAGAGAGAGAGAGAGAGAAAGAGAGAGAAAGACAAAGAGAAAGAGAGACATACAGAGAGACAGAGACAGAAACAGAGAGACAAACCGATAGATATATATAGAGAGACAGACATAGAGAGAGAGACAGACAGAGATAGAGATAGAGACAGAGAGAAAAAGAGACACAGAGAGAGAGAGAGACAGAGAGAGAGAGAGAGAGATAAAGACACAGAGAAACAGAGACAGAGAGAGACAGAGAGATAGACAGAGAGAGAGAGAGAGAGAGAGACAGACAGAGATAGAGACGGAAAGAGACAGAGAGAGAGTCAGAGATAGAGAGAGAGAAAGACAGAGACAGAGAGAGAAAGAGAGACAGAGAGACAGAGACAGAGAGACAGAGAGAGAAAGAGAGAGAGACAGAGAGAGAAAGAGAGAGAGAGAGACAGAGAGAGAGACAGAGAGAGAGAGAAAGAGAAATCCTACTCGCTATTAATATTGGCGATTCATTTTACTTAACAGATCTTGAATCAAAGCCAAGTTCTAATGGACAGCAGAATTAATCTTAAAGCTTGACAAATTAGATTGATTTTTCATAACACTAAAATCAGTTTTTTTTTACCACTCGTACGACAACATATTTCTTTGTTTAAGTGCACCAAACATGTGTACCTACAAACCATATGTATATATATATATATATTGTGTGGCTCTGTGCAGAGTTTTGAACGTTTGTGTGGCCTTCTGTATTTGCATATGCAAATGTACATGCTTTTTAAAGTAAGGTTAAGAAGATTCCGATAAATTTTCTCTACTGTTATTGCAATTTAACGTGCACAGCTGTTACAAGATAAACCGTTCAAAGTGATTTCTTGTGATGCCATTTCTCGTGAGTGCGCAAAGAGGAGGAATTAAATTGGTTATATTTAGCAAACAGTAAACGCATAATTTATCTCTCGACGGTAAAGTGAGGAGGTTGGAGAAAAACGTAATCAACAAACTAGGCATCTGGCATAATACTTGGCAACAAAGTAAGAGCATTGGTAAAAGCTCGGACACTAAAATCATAGTATGTGAGTTCAAATCCTAGTCAAAACCATTGCATTAACCTATGGCTACCTCGGGCAGATGGGGATCGTTAACTCGGGACAGTAGCTCATCTAGGTGATGGGTTACACCAAATGCAAAAAGCCCGGGTAAGAGCACATAAAAATGGCCTTGTGCCAAACTTGGGTTGGTGCTTACTAAGTACTAGGCAGCGAAGTTGGAGCATTGGTAAAAGCTCGAGCTCTGGAATCGTAGTACGTGAGTTCAAATCCCAGTCAAAACCATTACATTCACCTTAAAAATGGCCTTGTACCAAACTTGGTTGATGCTCACTAAGTAAATATAATATAGCATAAACCTATTTGGCGTTGGTTGATACAAGCTGTAGATTATATTAATCTACAGTATACAGTCACGTTGGAGACACCGGTTCCTTTCAGATCACCGAAGTTAAGCAACGTCTAGCCTGGTCAGTAGTTAAATGGGTGACCATTTAAGAATAACAGGTACCGTATCTTGCTTTGAAGCGGGAAATACCCAGGTTAGTGTTCGGGTGCGCAGTTAAACCACTGGCTTGATGTAACCTTTGTCTTTAGTTAGACAAGAATCTATATATGCGGCTGGGGATCACTGGTGATGTTTATATTCCCATGAGACTCAACACTGAATCGTGTTTGTTTAGTGGTTGAGCCGGCTAAACCTTCAAGGGTCAGTACGCCATCACACACACACACAAACACACACACATACACACACACACACACAAACACACAATACAGTACAGGTTCAATTTTGATTGCAATTGAAAATATCTATGAACACTTTTACCATCAAAACAATTATTGCTTACGGAATGAAAACAGTTTATCTTTAGTGGATGAGATATGGGTTAGGTTTGCAGTTCTAAAACGATCCCCGAGTTCATCATCCAGGTTTCGAAGTTGGATTACTGATGCTTGATGAAGGGCGAGGTCACATTAGTTAAAACATTGTGAATATAACATGAACCTTTTGAAAGAATTGGTAGAAGCTCGGGCTGTGAGGTCGTGTTACGCGAGTTCAAATCCCAGTCTAAACCATTAGTTTCACTTTAGCAGCCTCGGGCAGATGGGGCTCGTTAG
>JAUZSX010000052.1:2820565-2831260 GCA_034780655.1 Idiosepius hallami
AATAGATTTTAATAGATTTAACGATCTTTTCAGAAAGCACCCCGGGTAAGCGTTCAGGTAAGCTTGCCGGTCCCTAAGAAATATGAAGCAAAACCATAAAAATGAAAGTTTTATTAAAATTTCAATATTCTCCACTTTTTAACTTTAAAACAACTTATTTTATATTTACTTTAATTGTGATGTGTTTTTTCTGTTAAAAACTAATTTGTTTATACTGAGTTGGTAGGTTCATATTTTAGCGACCCTAACTCCTAAAAATGTATTTCTCTTGGAATTATTTCTTAACAAATCAAATCTAAACTGAATAAAAACTTAACCCTATATCGGCCTTGGCGACTTAAGGCAAAAGAAGACACACACACACAACAATATTTCAACCTCCACCTGTGGACACCGACTTAGTAATATTACCAAGTAGTCACTGAAAACCGTATTATCAGAAAAACATATTATGGTCGAAATTTTTGCTTTTTTTTACTAAAGGCCGATATCGGTCCGTTAGGTTACAAAGGATAAGAAAATTGTTTTCCGGAACATTCAAAGACCAAATATCGGCCGAAATGTTGTGAACAGTAAAAAGACCTTTGGATTAGGGTCGATATATTAGCCCTGTCAACCAAAGGCAAAAAAAGACACGTTTTGGCCCTTGTATGATCCTGTCTCTATCCTGTAACAAAAACGCTCTGGGTGACTTGTTGCTAATTTTATTTATAAGTCGGATTTTGAAGAGTTAAAACCTAACTGAAAAACAGAAAAACACACACACAACGTGACTACTCGCTGATTAGGATTAACGATTACATCGAACTTTTAAAAATTTTGTCTAAATATTGAAATTCTCTTTTACTCGTTAAGAAATTTTGGTCCAAATTAAATAATTCAGAACATTTTTTTTTAAATTGTGTGTGTGTGTGTGTGTTTTTTGCCTAATCAATTATAGGAAAATTAAAACCTTTTAAAATTGATTCAGAAGTAACCAAATTTTTTTTAAATTTTGAATATGGATTTAACATCCTCTCTATATCCACCCCGACCCCGGTTCTCTAAAAGTTCATAATATGATAAACTTTTAGCCATTAGAACCGAACAACAACCGTGGTTAGAGAGAGCAGATGTTGATTAAATAATGATATACAATGGAAGGGTCGTTTCAAATGTCATTAATGCCTCCTAAAAGACCGAAAAGGACCACAAAAACGGGGAGTGGTACCATTAAAACGACCATTTATGCTTCAAACTGTACTTTTCTCCATAGCTTAAACAACAACCACCATTATTCTCAATGAATGCAAAATATTGCAATCAATTCCAATTCCCTTTTGTCAGCGATAATGAACCGGGCGGACGGGCGGGCTGTTCTGTTCGGTTCATTTTCGCGTCACCTACATCTAAGTTGGCACATCCGTCCCCTAAACTGGGTTATGGCTGCTGAAATCAACTGCATCATCATCGACTTCATAAAACTTTCAACAGGCGCCGGTGGATGTTGATCCGTCCGATTTTTTCGGTATGGATGAATTCAATGACGCATCTTTTTTAGGTACACATATCCGTCCATGCCTTGAGGAGGAGTTGTGACTGTGTGTAGTGTGTGTGCTTTCTTAGAGTCTCTAATCGTCAATATCTGTAACTGATAGATGAAACTTTCTAAGTTCTTTCATTATAACAATGCAATTTGCAATCCCATCTAATCCATTCGGGTGGAATTGGAATCATTAGTTTTAGAACCTACTTACTCTCTCGTCGTAGTAGTACTACTACTCATCATCTCACTAAAAGCAAATCCAACCTAACCTCACATGGTGAAACGACCAATCCATTCTTTTTTTTTTAATTAGGAAGAAGTGGCGAGTGCTTTCTCTCACATGACATAAACGTCACCTGGTGCGGTCCGCTCAAATGTCACCTCACTGGTTCTATCACCCTATTTGGAATGGACCAACAAACACTTCTGAAATAGATTGGGAGACCCTATAAAACTCCAATATAATAAACTGCTTAGGAAACCCCTGCAACACTTGCTAACGTACTCTTAGTGCGATAATGGGTGTGCGACGGTGCCCAGTGCACTATTGTAGGGTAACTCAATGAGCTATTGGTTACCACCGTGTCAAATTGAGAAAACCCTTGGCAAACCTTATAATACCATATTTTTCTTCAGACTAAAGCCTTCATAGCAATTCCATAATTAATCTTATTTTCAGACTATTATGACTATTTTTGACTTGCCATTATGTCATTTCACTGAGTGTTACCCCTCCGTTTGCTGGCACCCGTGGTGGACCGTAACACCACCCCTCCCCCAGCTACGCCTCTGGCACTCACTGCTGCTGTTATAGTGCTGAATGCATCCTCCTGCACTACTCCGCAGTGTGTCACAGAGAAGAGGAATAGCGAGCCCAGCAGCACTCTGCACAGCACAGTGAACTATCAGACTACTTTCACCGTTAAATATTTTGTGATGATGGTTGTTTGTGGTTGTTTCCATAAGGGAAAAATAATAGCAATCATTATGATAATCCAAGTCACGTTTTTTGCTTGATCAGTTTTAATTGTTCAGCTCAGTTTATTGACCTCACTGCAGTCTTACTTTATTAAATAGTGAAAATTAGAGGATTATTATATACTTAAGTATAAATAGAATTTATGACCCTAAAAATACTGTTAGTGGAAAGAGAGAGAGAGAGAGAAAAAGAGAGAGAGAAAGAAAGAGAAAGCGAAAAAAGAAAGAGAGAGAGAGAAAGAAAAAAAGAAAGAGAAAAAAAGAGAAAGAGAGAGAAAACAAAGAGAGAGAAAGAAAGAAAAAAGAGAGAGAGAAAACAAAGAGAGAGAAAGAAAGAGAAAAAGAGAGAAAGAGAGAGAAAACAAAGAGAGAGAAAGAAAGAAAGAAAAAGAGAGAGAAAAAAAAAGAGAAAGAGAGAGAAAAGAAAGAGAGAGAGAAAAAAAAGAGAGAGAGAAAGAGTGAGAGTAGTAGAGGAATGGACACAAATAAAATTTAAAAAAAAAACCATAACAACTTTTATCTTTTCTTCTTTCACTTGTGGTCCCCATACAGAAATATCAGCCAATCATTGTTAAAAGGTGAAATAAAGAAAGTCTTTCTAGATGTGATGACATTTAGTTCAGTTAGAATAAACGACTATTAAAGTGAAAGTGAAAAACAAAAAAAACAAACACTTTTTTGAAGGATTGGGGGGTGGGGGTGTTTGTCTTGAAAACAATCTGCTGACAGTGCCGTGCTTAGCCACCTAACGGCCCCAATGAAGAGCTCACCTTGCGGCCCCTTTTTTCCTTAAATAGACAAGTTGCTTCCCCCGACCACACACACACTGAAGCTTTCATCAAAGACCATATATACATATATACAGAGATATAGACCATATATAGATATATATATATATATAGAGAGAGATATAGACAGAAAGAGAAATGGATTGATTGGTGTATATTTCAAGTGTGATAATGGTTTTTATCTAGTTAATTTTATTAATTTGGTATTTTTTTTAATTACTAAAGATTTGTGAACCAAAGGACCCTTGCACCCATCCCCCCCACAATTGAGGGGTCTGCAGGGGCCCTAAGCATGGCCCTGTCTGCAAGAAATGATATTGATAAGCAACAACAGGTGGACAATCACATACAGACACACACACCAACAGGAGGAGCAGTTCAGTTCACCACCTTTATGCTCCTCTGGACCAACTTGACACTCACTTTTCAAATATTTGTTTTTTTAGGGTTCTTCAAGTCTGTTTAGGGGTGAGATTAGGGCTAGAGTTGAGATTATGGTTAGCCAAAACAAACAATAAAAATGGTGACCACCATCAAAAACCATTTTGTTGGCTTCAATTTCAAACAGACCTGAATTGTTCCTAAAGAGAATATTCTAAAGAGGAGAGGGGGTAGTGTAAAGTTGGACAAGTTAGCATTGGGGACTACATTTACCAATTTTATTTTCAGGTTTTAAGACAACTTTTGAAAAATTTTATTATTATATTATATTTAATTGGTGAGCACCAACCGAAGTTTGGCACAAGGCCATTTTTACGTGCTCTTACCCGGACATTTTTAGATTCAGTGTTACCCTTCACCTAGGTGAGCCGCTCTCCCGAGTTAACGAGCCCCGAGGCTGCTAAAGGGAAAGTAATGATTTTGACTGGGATTTGAACTCGCGTAATACGATTCCAGAGCCCAAGCTTTTACCAATGCTTCACCATCGCTGCCCAAAATATACATATATATATATATAAGACATATATATATATAAATCTGTGTAGTGAGGTTGCTTAAATTTATAGTTAGAGTGCTCAATATCAGTGATAGAGCATGTATATTAGTTAAGTGTAGACACAGAGTCAACAGGAGTCGGTAACTGCCAGTTTCTCGCTTATACGGTCGTCAGGCCGAAAGGAAATCTCATCCTTTTAGCCTGATGAACATATAAGCGAGAAGCTAGCAGTTGCCAACTCCTGTTGACTCCGTGTCTACACTTAACTAATACATATATATATATATATTATTATTCTAAGTAATAAGGTTGCTTAAAACTATAGTTAGAGTGCTCAATATCAGTGATAGAGTGTGTATATTAGTTCTTAACTAATATATATATATATATTATTCAATTATTCTATATCTGATATGAAGAAAATTTTACACATGTAAAATTTAAATATGCCACAAAATGAAGAACTGCTTTTTGCCTGAAGAGTTTCACATGGACTCGAAACATGTAGCAAAATAAATAAACTATGTATACATATATAACATATAAAATTAAACTAAATTTCAATTAAATGTTCATGGTTTCACTTTTTCATTTTTAACTGATTCACTTTTCTCTCATTGGAGCAACAATTATTCCATTCTTCTTGTTTACATCATTATTTCAGAATTGAAAATTTGAATGAATTTTGGCCTAGAAAATTGAATCTATGTGTTATCATTACCCGGCCAAGATATCTGATAAAGAATTTTCTAGCAATGGATTAAAAGTAAATAAATCTTAAGGGGCAAAAAAGGTTCTTCTTAAAGAATAATAGATCCTCATTATTTTGAAATTTCTCAATTCCAAAATCAAAAATTCAATTTAAAAGCAATAAGCTAACATTTATAAGATTTATTTCTCAAGAAACTAGATTAGTTCTGGTATTGTAAGCTTTGGCTTTCAATACACAAAGTAACAAGGACAGTTAAATTTCAATTTAAGGAAGTAATCATGCAGCTATCATGAACAATGCACTTGAAGTCATGATGATATGAATACAACTGTTTAATTACATGTTATATAGAGAAGCTAAAATAACATTTACTATTCAATAATAAAATTAAAATCTGGTCAGTTTGTAGATGAACAACCATTTGGTAGACTTATCTTTTACATACAGTATGTACAAATAATCTAAAATTGAAAACTTAACTACTAAAAGTCCAAAAGAGATAAAATTCCAACCAAAATTTACATTTCAGATCAGATACATACAGATTTCAAGTGAGTGATAATCTTAAACACAGTTATAAATTAGAAGAGTCCTTCCTAAAAGTAATGCCATATATTTTTTTAAGTTATTTTTAAAAAATTAAACGGCTACACAGACAGGAGTGGTACGATTAAAATGAACAATTTTTAGTGTTCCAGAATTTATCTTTCTACAAAATCACCAACATTCTCAATGCACTTTTGCTAATGATAAACAAGGCAGTGCATTTTTGCACCAGAGTGTTCTTTGTCACTTATATATCTATTGCCTCTCTGAAATCAAAGAACCCATTTCCTATCTGTGGTGACATCAACTACATTAGCTTCCTAAATGTTAAACAAGAGCCAGTGAATGTTGATCGGTTAATTTTTTTTTTTTTTTACAAGGAGGGATTCAATGTTTCTGATGCACTCCCATGACAGGGAGTTGCTCTTTTTTAGACTCTCACACCATCAATATTACAGAGATGAAACTTTCAGGTCATGAATGCATGATTTCAGTCATCATTATTTAATTTGCAATCCCTTCTGGCTTATTTAGATGGAATTTAAAAAAAAAAAAAAGAAGCAATAGTAACTAATTGACCATGTTGTAACAGAATTAATAATCTTAAATGCACACAAACACTAAAGTAACATTAACCAATGAATTAATTTATCTTATTTCAGATTCATATCTTAACTAAAGAAGTTGAGCATTGAAATTTAAGTTTAAATAAAAGAAATAAGTTAATATATCCAAACAATAGGGAAAAAAAGTTTTATCTTAGGAACTTTAGTTTTTAGAGTTTAAAAAAAGTCATGTTGTTAGAGGTTTTGCGAAAAAAATAATACAGCAGTTCACTCAATATTTACAAAAGAAATGTAATAAACTTATATTTTCTTATGTTTTACTGTTGATAATATTTTTCTTACCAATAAAAGTTTCAACATAATTTTAAAATACAACAATATAAAATTGTCTTCAAACATTTAATTCAATTTTAAGTCCAAATTACTTGGAACATTATCATATTGATTACTATTCAAACAATAGAATATATTGTGAATTATATTTCAAAGAATGTTCAGCACATAAAATAGGGATTATTATGAATAATCATATTTGAATAACTTTTTACAAATATGTAAATGAAAGAAATAAAATTTTCAATATATCAAGTACATTGAATTTAAACTAATGTTTCTAGCCAGTGGTTTAGATAAACATGTGCATAAATACAAATTAATATTAAAAGCACATAAACTAAAGTTCATGGTTTAAATTCACTTTTGTCTTAGCTAAAATAATAATCATTTTTCAGAACATATGTTAATTAAGAACATTTTGAATATTCTCTATCACTCTTTTTTTAAGTCATTTAATGCCAAGATCAGTCATTTTTTTTATAAACATTCTTTTGTCCATGCATACTTTTTGAACACAATATGCATGATTTAATCTATAGTTGGAGGGAACGTGGTGATTCATACCTTTCCCAAGAGTATTAGTCCAAATGTGAATGCAATCAGAACAAGTGGGATTTGAACCCGTGTGTTATGATTCCAAAGTCTGACTCTATATACAAGATCTAGATAACAGCAAATGATAAAAAGATAACTAAAAAAGACAATTATGTTTTGATTAAAACATTTACTAAGATTTATATTATATCTTTTTTAAATGTTTATATTCATTTATTGAATTTTTCTCAAAATTGATGCATATACTTTAGATTAAATTCAATTTTGAAGTATCCTTATTAAGGACTATTAAAGAAAATTAATGGATAAATTTCATGAAATACCATTTACATCTCATGAATACAGAGTATTGTATTCACTAAGCTGAATTTTTCTCAAAATTTTATAATCATGAAAAGGCCGACTCATAAATACACAAGTATCTATAGACGTGGATGGGCAGGTGGTTGGGTTGATATTTTGGGCTAGTACTGAATGTTTATGTATATTTTGAAACTAAGAACTTTAACCAAAAACTAGAAGTAATTTAAAATCCCTCTGAGTATTTATAAAGCATAAAACTGATAAGATATAATTTGCTCTGTAGCATATTTAACCAGATATTATCAAAAATGAGAGTTGTTTGAAACAAAATACAATGGAAACACTGTCAGAACTAATCTAATGGACTGAGAACTGCTTTAACACAGAAGTGTGCTAACCCAGCAGTTATTAACCATGAACTTAAATCGATGGCTTAAGGATGACTGAAAATGTTCCATTACTTGAAAGTAAACAAAGTTTGAACCCATTAAGCCAGATCATGAATCAAGTAACCTGTATTCAAAATATATTTTAGTTAAACATTGTCTAATAAATCTCCACTGATTCCTTCATGTCTAAATCATATCCAGTAGGTCTATCCCAACATATAAGTTTTTTAAACCAGCATAATCTAAAATAACATCATTATGATATAGAGTTTGTGTTAATGATTAACAATATAACTGAACAAAACAATGTATGAAGTCAATTTCAGCAGATTAAAAAAGTAGAAAATTGATTTAACTTCTGATTAAGAAAATAAAGCCAGCATTAAAAAACACATAAACATTGTTCAGAGATTGTATACTATCTTAAGTAAAAATCAACAAAACTCAAATAAGAACTTTTAATTAAATATATAATTGAGTATTTTGAATATAAAGTTTAGAACATTATTTAAGCTGAAAGTACAAAAAAAACTCTTAAGCAGAATCAAAATTAAAAAGCAGTCAGTCTGAAGAGAAGTTTAAATAGTGCAAAGCATAAATTCATCAAGGAATAATTAAAGAAAATTAATGAATTAGTTTTGTATACAATATACAAAACTAAATATAAAGTATTTTGGTCAAATTAAAAAGATAAAAATATGAACTATCCCAAATATACAATGCCTATCAATCAACTGAAGTATTGGATGTGATACTAACTACACGTGTTCAGTTTATTATAAGGAATAAAAACAAATTACAATTAATTATTGAAATATAAGATACTCAGAGACACAAACTTATAGATATTCGCTCCTTCATTTTATGGTTACTATTAAAATAAATATGTTTTTTATATAAACAGATGAAGTTTGAAATTGTTAACCATAGTCTTTCTTTGAATATTGTTTAAGATTAAACAAGTGATCTACATCTAGTTGGTTAGCCAATCATCAGACTCACCAGTTATTTCCATTCATTCATATCTATAAAGAAATCAACAATTTTAGAATTCATTCACTTACAATAAATGTGTTTTGTGTATTTTTAGACAGTCACATTTCAGAACCAATGCGCAAAGATCAATAACACATCTACACACAGAAAAATCTTAGCTTTAATATTTCTACTCCTACAACTAGAACTTGTACAAGATGTTAGCAGACAGCCAGGCAGTATCTCTCATGTGAAAAGGAAGAAGAAATGAATAAAAAATGATTAAAAACTATTCGTTTATTGTTAAAATATCCAAACATTTAAAGATCCCCAAAATCCTATGTACCGGCTTGTAATAAACACAATGATACGAATAAGTCATTAAGAGTTTTAGATGATTTGTAATTATGAGAATAAATGTACTTCCTAGTGTTTACATGTGTATACTAACAAATGTATATATATATAAAAAGAAGATGGATAAATGAGAAAATAATTATTTTATAAAAACAGACAGCATTTTAAAGAAATATTTAATTATTATATAGAATCATGAATTTTAGATTAAATAAAATTTACTTTTTTTTTCTATTTTTTCTATTGCATTTTTTTAGTTTGCTAAAATATCATTAGTAAGGTGGTTATCAGCAACAACAACAAAAGCAGAACAAGTGCGGCAAAGCATTTAACAGGAGTTGGGGGGGACTGAAAGAAACACGCAAAAGAGGAGAGGATGGGACAACCATGACGACCAGACAATGACAAAAATAGAAGATATAATAAAATAATTAGGCAAGCATAAGTCAGAATGGCTAAAAAAAAGGTAATTCAACATACCTGATAAACTACCTCTTGCATCTTCCATTAGACATTGCAAAATTAAAAAGACACACTGGTGGGTGGCAGTAGTGTGGTGTGCGGCAATACTTGAAGGGATTGTGGAGACAGAACACTAAATCGGGGGTAGTGGTAGTGGCTGTGGTGGTGATATCAATCAATGCGAAAAACAACAATGTGTTGGGTTTTACAGTTAAGATTAAAGTAAACAACAATGTCTGCTAGCAACGTAAGTCTTGGCCTATAGAATTGTTTCTTATGACACAGAAGAGCTCCTATTATGCACGAGTCCTGGTAGTAAAATGAAGACTTGCCAAACTATCTCATGAGAGAGAGAGAGAGAGAGAGAGAGACTAATATCTTAGACAACCGGCTATGCAGGCAAAAATGAAAAGGGAGAGGGAGAGAGAGACAAAGCAAAATGGTGCGAGGGTTCCAACAAGAATCAATATTCCAAGTCCTTTTTCTTTTCTTCCTCCTCCTCTCACTTCTCATCCTATTCCTCCTTCTTCACTGTTCTTTTTCAAACAAGCATAAAACTGAAAATGGTAGTGAATATGAAGGCGCCTTCATGTTTCTACTTATCCCTATGCTACAACATTCCCTTCCTGTTTGTATAGCCACTACATTGTAAAGAAAATAAAACTCTTTTTAAGCAAATACAAAATGAAGATACCCTGTAGCATCCTCACTACTTGTATTGCACAGGCATGTTCACTAAGTGACAGATAAAGTTAATAGTGTGGGGTGGGAGGAGACAGCCTGGTTCGGTACAAATCACAGACTTTATTTTTATTAGCTTGAGCTTATGAAAAAAATAGAATTTCATAGAAGTTTATTTATTAATTGTACTGACTTTTTTTCTGAATAACTTATTGAAGTGGAGATTGCATTGAAAAGTATTGAGATAAGCTTATACCAGTAAGCAAAAATGTTTACTTATACTACAAAAACTTTTCAAAGACAACTTTAAAGTTGTCTTTGACAAATATATATAAAATTTAGTATACTCAGGCAGAATATTATTCAGACACATTTCATTAAAAGAAAAATCTAATTTTTCTTTTTGAAGAAAAAATTAAATTAGAAATATTGAAAAGAAAAATTAAAATTCTTCTTTTTAATAAAACTTGTGTGTGTGTGTGTGTGTGTGTGTGTGTGTGTGTGTGTGTGTGTGTGTGTAAATATAAAAAAAATAAAATAAAAAAATACAAAAAAATTCTATAAAAAAAATCTATAATATAATAT
>JAUZSX010000052.1:2831360-2842007 GCA_034780655.1 Idiosepius hallami
CAGCAAAAATTTATGTATAAATTTCATAAGCGTTTATAAGGGGGTCCCTAGGATAAAACCTGAAATATAAAGGGGTCTGCAAGTCAGAAAGTTTGAAAAACCCTGGTCTATGTATTAATTAGAAAAAATGCATTATTCTTTAAGCTTTAATGTCAATAAGTATCAGTACTAACTAGGTTTAAGGCATATAAAGCTTTTCTCCCTTTCTCTTTGTATAGTTTATAAGAGTTTCCCTCAATAGATAGATAGATAGATAGATAGACAGGCAGACAGACAGGAAGAAATGATAAGCAGCAGACACAAAAATCAAGTCTTTGGTGACTGTTAGTTTCTGAACTAAATAATCATCAAACCAAAAGCTTTTCTGCCTGATGATCAAAAAAATCTTTCTTGTCTTGTCAAGAAAGTAAGAAATTTAAAGTCACCAAAAGCCATCGACTTTGTCTATGTTTATCAACTACTCATGCTCTACCACAAATATTAAGCATTTTAACAATGAATTTAAGAAAAATTTTATATATATATATATTATTACTCTAAGTGATAAGGTTGCTTAAAATTATAGTTAGAGTGTTCGATATCAGTTAGAGTGCTCAATATTTAGCATTAGTAGTGTCCAAAAGAATGAAAATGAAATTTATATAAATATTGCACGCACACATATATAAATTTTATTTTCATTCTATTAATGCTAAATATATCTATTAAATATAAATAAACATATATATATATCTATCAAATATAAATAAACATATATATAAATATCCATGAATGCATATTTTCTGTTTTTTCTTCACTTTGTTGATATAAACATTATTCAAAAATATTATAGTAGGAAACAGTTGTTTAATAATAAAGCAAATATTTGCTAAATCCTTTATATTTCACTGAAGAGGACAACAAGAAATTAGAATGCATTTCATTTGTTGTCAATTTTCAAAACAAATACTTAAAAAGGTCAATCTTAAAAGTTGAAAAGGTTTTGTTTTTATGTTATCTAAAGATAATAGATTTTGAACAAATTATGTCAACTCTTTACTGCTAGAATTTTTTTATGTAAAAAAATTAATTAAAATCTACATGAATTTAGGTTTTGAATTAAGAGAAGAGTATAAAGAGAAAAAAAAAACAACAAAATATTTCTATTCATAAAAATACATAAACCTGACTGAGATCCACTTAAGATTGTGATAAGAAAATATAAACTAGCCTTGAGAGGAGACTTAAAAGTACAATTTGGTGGTAAAGGGTCGATAGATTACTTTTGTTGTTTATTAATATTTTTTTTTAATTTCCATACCAAGTTAACATAGTGTTGTGGGTGAAACACACCTCATAATGAACTCTACCAATCACTATAAATGTGATCCCTCTCATCAACCAATGAGAGAGAGAGAGAGAGAGAATTTCGGAACCGCTATACTCCAGGCTGTGTGCAATCATTTTATGTATCTTATTGTTATAACACTTACTGTTAAATCTTACTAATGTCTTAGCTTTTCTATTTAACTACACTGTATAAAATACTGAACATTACAACTCGGCTACAACAAGTGGTGACAGCAGGATGAGATTCGAACTCACAATTAAAACGATATTGCTACAATTACAGCACATACAAAATTCAGAATTTTAAGCCACCAAATATTCTGATTTAAACAGAAAAAAAAATTCAGAATATTAAATATTAAAATTTCTGAAAAATGTTACAATTTGTTCAGATCATATGTAGTCAAGAATCTTTACTGTTCTTTGGGAAAATGTAAAAGAAGGTTAATCAAAATGGTTCTTTGTGTTGACTCTAAGAATCTGTTCGAGCAAAATTGGAATTAGGGTGAACTGCCTGGCCACCTACCAAATCTTTCATTTTCCAAGTATAAAGAAGAGAAAACAGGTTTTTACAACTCATGCAGACATATTTGAACAGTTATTAAGATGTTGATATTGTTTTTGATAAATCGATCAAGATAATCAAAAATAGCATGCACAAGCACAATCATTAATATCATTGGATTTAACCACTTTAAGAATATTTGTGCTTTTTTTAAAACTAAAATACTCAGCTGTAAAAATATTTCTACTATGAGACTTTATACAATACACAACTTAGTGAAATCAAATGATTTATATGAAAATAAAATGCCTCTATTTGGAAACAAATGTACATAAAAAACAGCATCTGAGAAAGGAAGATGAAACTGATGCTTTTAGTTAAAAAGCAATGATTAACATGATTGTAATTTCTCTTAACTTAAATAATAGTAGATTTACAAAAACAGTTAAACAAAATACAGATGTAAAAAGGACTGAACAAATTTATTTTCTTATTTAATGCATCTTTTTATAAAACTGATTATCATCCTCCTAGTCTTTCTTTATCTATTATAACTAGGGCTGTGACTTATGCTTTTATTAAAGAATATTCTTATTGATACTTGACTATTTTGCAATTTTACCATTTCCTTTAATTCTGTAGTTATTATTAGGGCTGTGATAATATTTTTTATTAAAGAATATTCTTGTCATTGTCCTAATAACTAGGGCCATGACAATTGTATTCTTTGAAAAAAACGATTATTGTCAGAACTCTAATTATAACTAGATATTAACTAGAGAGAGAGAGATGATATTAAAATTCAAAAAACCATTTAAAATCACAAGCTTAAGAAAGTGGTATTGCATTGACAGTGAGAAAAGAAAAAAATTAAATGTCTACTAACTCCAGCAGTGTAAATATTTAGAAAAAGTATTAAAATGGCTTTGGGGTATTAACCTAGATTTAAATGCCAATAATCATTGAACAGCAACAACAAAATAAAAATCATGGAAAATTATAAGACTCTCATCATCAATAAGAGAAGAGCTTTCAAGTCATTTATTCAAGTAGAGTTAGGCTTGGTCAAAGAATCACTGGTAAAACTGGTTTAGAGAAAAAACAACACAATATTTTTAGCCATTGAGAAAAAAAAATTATTTTAAGTTCTCTGAGACAATTTTTCTGAAATCATTTGTTTCATCAAAGGTTGAGAAAATGAATGCAAAAAACAAATTATGACATTAATATCCAGATTTTATTTGGTAAAAAAAAAACTTATATTTCCAAATTAAAATTAGATGTTGAGATTTTTTTTTAAATTTTAAAAGGTGAGAATTAGTCATTATTTTAAGACTAAAAAAAGTATCAATCCCAATATTCTCTCTGGCTATGGGTTATTTTAAGTTATTGAAAAAAAATCATGTGTGGACAATAAAGAATATTTATCAAAAATGATTCTTCTTGCTAATTTCATATTAAATGACCTAAAAAAAAAAAAAGCTATTAAGTCATTAAGAATGAAATGTCTGATTTAGAATCAATAGTTTATTGTACAATATCTTAAACAGGCCTACCACAGGGTTGGTTTTCAAGACTAAAATCATCAGATGAAAATATTTCAAACCATCAGCACACAGCACAGTTCACTTGTTTGCAACATTCTCACTAAACACCTCAATGTTTCTTGCTGTCTGAGAGGCATTTGTCCAAGATGGAATTTGTATTTGTAAATAACATTAATATTTGAATTATCCATTGTTTAAAGGATGTTGATTTAAAATACCTAACTCATAAAATTATATGTTGCCGTG
Organism: Idiosepius hallami; assembly: GCA_034780655.1. Lineage (NCBI taxonomy): Eukaryota > Metazoa > Mollusca > Cephalopoda > Idiosepiidae > Idiosepius > Idiosepius hallami. The sequence continues at coordinate 2,834,988 of JAUZSX010000052.1, forward strand.
ATTTGCATCTATGAGGTGGTGAAGTTAAGGTTAAATGGTGTGAAATTAAGAATTTAAAATAAAAATATGAGACAGTTATGTCTACAAAAATGTGATTAATAGAATCAAACATTTAATTCTTAATGACCTAATACAAATAAGTGTATGGTCTAAATTGCAAAAGTTCTATTTTCAGAAATCAGAACTGCTTGCTTGAGCTTGCACAATGACAGTTAAATTTCATTTTTGCAATAACCTCAAATCCAAGAACATTTTTATTGTTTTACAATTGAATAAGCCACTGTCATTTACTTAGAAATTGAATTTTAGAATGATATTTTTATCATATTGTTGTACTTGCTATTTTTTTTTCAAAGATGGGATTCATATTCTATGTTTTTTTACTGAATGTTTCTTTACCAAAAGTATCCTTCATTAAGTTTACACTAATATTCCACCACATAAAACTAATTGCTGGAAAATATTTTTAAAAAAATAAAAATACTTATAAATGTTTTTTCTATTTTAGAGATATATATTTTTTTTAAATTAATTATTCATTAAGTTAGACAAGAAAAAGTTTAATTACTATTAAAGTAATGAGTAAGTTGTATTGATAAGTTTATTTTCATATTAATCTGTTGAAGAAGTTGTTTAAAAATCAAAAATTTATTGACTGCACAAGTGCACACAACCAGTGCAACCTGCAACCAACAATAGTCAACACTAAAACCCCCACTCAATTCTTCAATATCATTGACTGCATCAGTTAGTTCACTAAGTGCACATGATGCACACAGTCAGTGGTGGTGCTTCTGGTGGGTGCATAGTAATTCCAATAAATGATATTTTGAAGGGCAATTGATTGATTGTTTAATTGATTGATATTGACTGACTGACTTTACTCACTGGAAATTGGCAAGATTGCACAAGAAAAGGGGGCATCATGAGCATCAACATAAACACGCACATGAAGCGTCATTTTCGGTCATTTTCCCGACGCCCCCTGGGTTTAAAACAACTGCTGCTGCTGCTGCTGCATCATCGTAAAATATGAACGAATGTCAGCATCAGCATTATTGTTTGAAATTCAAATTCCTTTAATGCGATTAAAAATCAAAACTACCACCCAAACTGGTGTCTTTTGTTTAATTGTGGTTTTCCTTTTTAACCTTTTAAACTCTAAAGAACCGATATATCGGCCCTGGCAACTAAAGGCAAAGACACCAACACACACCACGATATTTCAACCTCTACTTTAGACCCTGACTTTGCAATATTACCAAGTAGTCACTCAGAGCCGCCTTTCTATTAAAAAAACATATTAGGATCGAAATGCGTGTTTCTTTTTGCCTTTGGTTATTAAGGCCAATATATCGGCCCGTTGGGGGTCTAAAGGGTTAATTAATTTTTTTTTTATTTTTGATTGTCTTATTATTGTTGTTGTTGTTTTGTTTTTGTTAGTTTGTCTGTTTTTTGTTTTATTTTGTTTTGTTTTGTTGTTTTTTGGGGGGAGGGGATTAAGCTGAGGAGTAAAAAAAGATGAAATATTTAAAACTTTAAATTAATCGATACTTTCGATGATGACACTGAATGTGACAGACGGACAGCAACAACAACAGCAACAAACAGCACTAGCACTTCCCAGTTACAGTCAGTTCCACCACTCACTCCCACCTTCCAGTGTGTGTGATGTTTTTATGGTTTTTGTGTTTTTTTGTTATTGTTTATTTTTTTTGGAGGGGTGATTTGTTTTTTTTGTTTTTTAGTGTGTTGTTGGTGTGTTGTCTTTGGTTGTTGTGGTTTGGTTTTTCATAAACAAAACAAATATTCATTCTCATTTTGTTTTACAATATCACAGTCGGCAGTGTTTTGCAAATATCCACACATTTCGAAAACAGGGACCATAAATCTGTCGGGGACACTCGTATATTTTCACCGTCAAATTGCTTTCATTTTTTCATCACGCGTTTTAAAGTTCTCTAAAATTGATATTCTTTTTTTTTATTTATTTTATTTGGTTTGGGTTAGGGTTAAATAAATAGTTCTAATTTATTTAAATATTTTTTTCATTTACTTCATTTAAATCAAATCAAGTGTTTACGTCAAAATCGTATTTCCCAATACCAAAATAATAACACTTGACTTGACGGTGAAAATGCACAAGTGTCCCCGACAGATTTATGGTCCCTGTTTTCGGATATTTGTAAAACACTGCCTCAGTCACAGTCAACACAACCGCCACCACCACCCACACCAAAGTTAGACCGGAGAATCTTCTCTCAAAGAAAAATTCCGTCGTTAAAAATGCAAAAGAAGAATTTAAACAAAACAAAAACATGTTTTTATCTCGAAATTTGTCAGGCTTTCATTTTTCTTGTGACTTAGCAAAGAACAAAAATTCTTGTTAAAAATCGGAAGAAAAATCATTACTACAACTTTACACACTTACACGTTTTGAATGCAATTTCAACTTAAAGTCATCCAAAATACAAACAAGATTCCCAAGGACAAAAAACTAAAACAAAATCATTATTTATTTTATTTTTTGTTTGTTTTTTCTCATTCGACTAAAATAATATTTTTGCTAAGATTTTTTCTCTCTAAATAAAACTTTAGAAAAAAAGATTGTTTTTTAAAAAGTTATAGAATTTTTTTAACCCTTTAAACTCTATAACCGATATCACATCACAGCCCTGACGAATTAAGGCAAAAAGGAAACACACATTAGCGCCGATATTTCGGCCATTATCCTTTGGACACTGACTTAGAAAAAATGACCAACTAGTCACTCAACAAAGCCTTTCTATTAAAAGGCCATATTAGCGTTTGCCCGTTGCTGTTGAAATGTCGGTTGTTGCCTTAAGTTAATAAGACCGATATATCGCCCCTTTTGGATCAAAAGGGTTAAGAACAACTAAACAAGTTCAGTTAAAAAAAAAAGAAAAACGAAATTACCACGTTGTTGTAAATATTTTTCATTCATTCATTGTCATGATCCATGAAACATAATGTGAAAGTGCATACATGGTTTTCAAATGTAAATACTAGTATAAATAACTTGATTTTTAAATAAGTTACTTCAGATATTGTAAAAAAAAAGTATTCAAAAAAGGTTTCAATTGAAATAATTTTAAACGTAAATGTTAAAAAAAATTTAAAACATATTTAAAAATAGGAAAAATTTTAATGATATTTTCTGGAAGTTATTTTAAATTTATTTAATCAGAATTTAATTGGAAAATTAAATTTAAGTAACCATTTATTAAAAGTAAGATTCAAAAGAAAGTGTTATAACTGGTAATTAATTTTACATAAAAGTTTGTGTTTAAAAGTTAAAGTTGAATTAATTGATTGAAATAGGTCAAGCAAGATCTGGCTGGGCTCACTTGTGTGTGTGGTGAAAACTGGTGACCTAAGTGTGGATGCCGGTGCGGGTGCATGCATGCATGACTGCATCTACAGTTAAGATTTTATTTATTTACTTATTTATTACAACTAACAGGGAATTGAAAGTCTTTAATCTTTAATTTGAAGTGTTTAAATCAATTTAAATTCAGCTTTTAAGGAAAAAACTAAATGAATTAACTTGATGTAAAAAAAATAAATAACAGAAAGATCATATTGAAAAAGGAAAAAATGGGTCATGCCTTTTTACCCCTTTTTCGGTTAGGTGCGAAAACTAAGAAAAAAAGGCTGAAATGACACTCACTATTACTACTACTACACACACCAGTCCAACTAACTAATAAAGCGAATGATTTCTCTAGACAGTTCGAAGAAAAGTGAGAGAAAAAAAGGGGTTTCCAGTCAGTATTTCCAGCCCGATCCTGAACAACAAGCAGAAATTATAAGAAAAGAAAGTAAAAAAAGTACCCCTGGACCTGCCCGTTCTTAAGAAAAACAATATTAAAATCCAAGTAAAAGAATACAAGCAGAGGAAGCCCTCTAGTCTCTACCAATATTTATCGAATAAAGAAAGTAATATTTTTAGAGACTACACAGGCAATAATTGGTCCAAAAAGATTTGGGGAGAAAAACGAAGATAATTTTTTTTTGTTGTTGAAAATTTTAATTTTAAACTTCAATGAGCAAACAAAAACGGTACCTAGTGTGTGTCGGTGGATAAAAATATCAACTAAGGAATCAAATTTGTATCCAGTCCAGTTAAAATTCTTATTCGTTAATTTTGGTCAAAAATCACAGAAGTAACATTCCAAAAGGGTGCTTCTTCACGGGTGTTTGTTACTTTGTTGGTCCTTTGGGCTACCAAGGCGTAGTGGAGTGGAGTGGATTGGCATCCAATCTAATAAATCTAAGTTTTATTTATTTATTTGGGGTAGGGAGCTCAGAGACAACATTAAAGTTTTAGGAGGGTATCTTCGCATAACTTTTATGCCCCCTAGCTCTTCTACTCCACATAGCACCGTAAAGAGTAAGACTGAAGATACTAACACCGCTAAAAATACTTTACTCACATTGTCCCAAAGGTAAAATGGGAAGAAATCATTAGTAGTTAGTCCCACCTCACATAACACGCCAAGACACAAACATTTCACAGTAATCTTAAAAACAATAACGACTTGTCAAATATTGATGGACTTAAAATAGTGAATAAAAAAATCAATCTTTAAATTTATATAAAATAGAATTTCTGTTCTTCAACGAGTTTATACAGTAATAGAAAACTAACATAAGCATTTTATTTATTTTCTGTAAACTCACATCAATTCACTTTTACATTCTTTGATTTTAAAATTCATCATAGGCTGCTGCAAAACATTATAATATTATCGCTCATTGAATACATTTTCTCTCAAAATAAATAAACAAATAAAATTACTGCCACAAACTCTACTAACACATCATACATTTTAAATCTTTTAAAAATCAACACACGGGCAATCACTCACGCACACACACACATTGAAAAACAGTAGTAATAATAATAATACGCAGTCTTAGAGGTAGTAAAACTAAACTACACTCTCTTTCTCTTTTGTAACAATACATTTACTTACCTTCTCTAATTTTTCGAAATAATCCTTTAGAAATGGCACCGGATTGTCGGGCCTGCTGATGCATAACTGTACAATGCAATCCTTGAGTATTTGCTGGATGTTGTGCCGTTGTACATAAACTTCACATTCGCGGAGACTCTGTTCATCGTCTGCACTGGCCGCCATTTTGGCACACCATTAGCGAATTGATCGAATCAAAGCACGTGAGAGATTTATACCGGTTGGTCGACGTTGTCAGCGACGGTGCTGTATAACCAATCGTTGGGCTTGTTTTAGACCTGAGGTCGGCAACATTGTTTCCCCCTCGCACTTTCATTAAATTTTACTTTCTTTCCTTTCAGTAAAGCAGCAGAAGCTTCAGAGTGTTTGTCGAGAACTTGCTGTAGTGTCAGATTACGTTTTAGGTGTACATGTGTGTGCATAACCGAGGCCTCCGAGCGGAGGAGGCCTCGTCATAACTCACTGTCAAAAGATGGAATTGGTTAGGGAGCCCATATAGATCGATCATGAAAAGTAAGGCGTATTTTGCATTGATTGTCACTAGCAATGAATGCACTTTCACCAACAACACACCGACAACCACACACGACGACACGCCATGAGTGGGATGGGATATTGGTTGAAGTTCATTTATGAGAATACGGCGTACTCTTCTTTACCGCTTTTCGAGGGTACTCGGTAGCCTGCTAACTTGCTATCTCTCTCTCCATACTCTCATGTTTTTTTTTATGATATTTAGTTCTTCTTCACCCCACGTTTCTTATTTCCCGTAACGCATTCATTTCATTTAACGTGAACCCTTGTCCATGTTTATTTTTCAAGTAGACTGTTTCAGTTTCGTAAAAACTTTTATGGCAATTTTTTTACAAAATAAAATACATTTTAAAATATACATTTTTATTAACTATGACCATTTAGTTAACTCTTTGGGCCCTAACTTATCAAAATTCCCAAAGTCACTCAGAGCCTTTAAATTAGGACAAAATACTAGGATCAAAATGTTGGTGCATCTTATTTGCCTTATGTCTTCAGGGCCGATATATCGGCCTATTAGGGTTCAAAGGATTAATTTGATTAATTTATTTATGAAAGAGCTTTTTTAAAATTATGTTTTTCCTACCGTAACGTTTACTAGTAAGACATTTTTGATTTCTATCTTTATTCCCTTCCATCCCAAGTCATCATCATCACCATCACCAGTCATGATGCATCCCCACCCCATACCTACCTCACCTAGCATGCACACGAGAAAGAAAATGAATAAACCTTCAATGCTTTTACCCGTAATGGGAAAACAAAATGTGGGAGTTGTATTGTGACCATGAGCAGAGCGAGTGAGTGAATGCACTGGAGTGCCTCTTTTTAGGGACCCCTGTTGCGGCCTCTTTACCCTAAAAGACCAAGTTGAGTCCCCTACCCTATCTCAACATACTAGAGCCTGGGCCTGAGTCTGGCCATTTAATTTCACAATAAAATTTTCAAATGCTTATAATATTTTTTCTATCTTTTATAATAATTAGTACCGAGTATCAACATCGAGATATAATAATAAATGCGCGTAAATTTTGTCACAATTTTTGTCACAAAAATTTCTTGTGAAATTGAAAAAAAAAACTAAACTATCTCAGACTTTTGGCCGGTAGTGTATATTTCAGGTGTGATAACGATTTTCTGATTAATCCTAACAATTTTTTTTACATTACAGAAGATCTTAGAAGCCCCTATGAAGTTTGTTCCTTTCCCCCTTCGCAATTGTGGGGCTGCATGCAAGCATGCATGGGCCCTAAACACGGACGGCTACAGCTCTCTGACCATGAATATGACCGAGCAGGAGCCAAAGTAAAGAAAAGCAGTCAGTGTTCAGTGAAAAAAGACTCCAGTCAACGTCCACCCAGCAAGTAGCAGCAGCAGCAGTCTTTGTCCATGAAGACTAACAAAAGACATCTTGTAGGAATGTACCTAAGAGACTCCAGGTCACTACTATCATGCTAAAAGACATTGTTTATTAACCTCCTTACTC
>JAUZSX010000052.1:2842107-2867670 GCA_034780655.1 Idiosepius hallami
GTACAAACATTCAACGCATAAAGTGTTTTGACTTCTGGCTTATTTCCAACACCATTTGATCTCGTAGTATATTTGTAGTTGTTTGGTAATACGAGATTTAGATTCTGTTTAGACTGTTTATTCCTTATTTTTGATCAATAGAAGGTCAATCCGGTGTCACAAGGGAGCTAAAATAAAGTTATATTGTGAATAAACTCAATGTATAGGAAGAGTTGTCCTCCAGGTTGGAAGTTGAGCATAGGTCTAGCGACTCTTCCTTGTAAAATAAGAATGCTACGGAAAGAGCAGCATATAGCAAAATATCAGCATTTTTTTTATTTTAGCAAATTTGCTTCTCAATGCGTCACTGGGTGTAATGGTTGCGCATAGGGCTAGCGAATCTTTCTCGTAAAATAAGTATTCTACGGAAACAGCAAAAAACAAAACAAAAAAAAACAATCAAATTTGTTGCCCAACGTACCACTGGGTACAGTGGTTCATGAATATTGGGGGTTGAGCATAGGGCTAGCGACTATTTCTCGTAAAATAAGAATTCTCTGAAAGCAGCAAAAAAAAATTGCTGTCCAACACACCACTGGGTGTTATGGTTGATGGATAGGAAGGGTTACCTTACATCTATCTTGTTTACTGTTACACCCAGTGGTGCATTTGGAAGCAAATTTGTATTGTTTTGTTGATGTTTTTTGACTGTTTCTGGAGCATATGTTTGTGTGTGTGTGTGTGTGAGAGAGAGAGAGAGAGAGAGATTTAAAAGAAAAGAGAGTGAGAGAGATCATTTTTTGCTGTATTTTCTTTGCGTAGGTATTCAAAAGTTTCAAAATTCAACCTGCTTAACTGTGTTTTTTTTTTAACAATACCCTTGCGAAATATATGAATATTGGTATTCTGTCCAGCCATGGATTAAATAGTTGTAACTAATGACTTGATTCCGGAAGAGCCACGTTTTTTTTAAGAAAAATAATTGACTGATAACATTGATATTATATTTACTTGGTGAGCATCAACCCAAGTTTGGCACAAGGCCATTTTTACGTGCTCTTACCTGGGCTTTTTACAATCGGTGTTACCCCTCACCTAGATGAGCTGCTCTCCCGAGTTAACGAGCCCCATCTGTCTGAGGCTGCTAAAGTGAAAGTCATGGTTTTGAATTTGCGTAATACGATTCCAAAGCCAGAGCTTTTACCAAGGCTCCACCGTCGCTGCCCAAATTATTGTATATGGATAAAAAAAATTAGTTTAAACAAAATTACTATTTTTTTTATTTATTTATTGGAGGCAGGTTCTTTCAGGGTCAAAAACTATAAATTAAAATTGTTAAAATTAAAAAAAAAAAGTAAAAACAAAATAAAACAGAAAACCCAATGAATTCAACTTAGGATTTCTTCTACTTTTGTTAATAAAGCCAAGAATGAAATAAAAAGAAAATTTGGAATAAATAGTAATTTTGTAAAATGCTTTCTTTTACCTTGTGTACCACTTGGGCCCATCTGTCGCCCTGTTGGAGGAATGGGAGTCCCTTGAGGTGGCATGCCATGACCCTGAGTGGAGTAAGGACTTCCAGATCCATGAGGGTAAGGGTGTCCACCTTGGGGCGGTGGTCCAGGTGGATAATTTTGTTGAGAATATGACCCTTGTGGTCCATGAGGTTGCTGGGGATACTGTTGAGGCGGCGGCGGATGGCCTTGATGAAAGTGTTGCCCCTGTTGTGCAGGGCCCTGATGGTGATAAGGAGGATATTGGCCTCCTTGTGGAGGTGGGCCTTGCTGGGGATAGTGCTGCTGCTGTGAAGGTTGAGTTGATGGAGGATAGCCTGCGTTACCGGCCCCCTGAGGGGGGTAATGTGGGTGACTATGCCCTGAGTGAGGAAACGGTTGGCCATGGGATCCTTGCTGCGGGGGATAAGGGTGTGGAGACTGATTGGTTGCATTTCCAGTTCCTTGCTGAGCTGGCATAAGAGGATGACCTTGGGGTGCATTGGGTCCAGGTTGAGGATATGGGGGCTGGCCTTGCGGACCGTGGGGCCCACTATGGGTCATATATGGAGGTTGTTGGCCCATAGGACCAGGAGGGAACTGGTGACCACCAGGGCCGCCTGCTCCAGTTCCTGTTTGCCCGGCAGGGGGGCCACCTTGTGGCATCATTGGGGGAGGACCTCCTGCAGAAGTATTGGTGCCTTGCCCAAACTGACCTGGCTGGTTAGGTCCTTGTGGATTGGCAGAGGATTGCGCTGGGTAAGTGTGTGGCTGGGAACTGTTGTTGTTGTTATTAGTGTTGTTATTATTGTTACCACTGTTGGTGTTGTTGTTATTGTTGCTGGGAACAGCCTGTGTGAAACCAGTTGAGCCATGACTAAAGCTAGCATTAGACACTGGAGTTGCCTGTGAAGTGGGAGATGGGGTCACTGAAGCATTTGACACAGGGGTTACATTTGGTTGTGGATTGCTAGGTTGAGCTGGTTGAGGAGTTGGAGTTTGGCTAGTTGGTGTAGGTGGAGCAGGAGACCCATGTGGTACATGTTGGTGGACCTGTGGACCCTGGGGTGGCATGGGAGAACCATGAAGTGGATAGTTAGGTCCTACTGTGGCAGCTAATGCGGGATTTTGAGAAGAGGAGTTTGAATTGGAACCAGAGCCTGAACCTTGAGAGCCTGAAATAAATACCAAAAAATTAAAAATCAATAATTAACTATAGTTTGACATAAAACTGAAATGAATTTTAGAAAAGAATATTAAGCAAAATTTAAAATGATTCTTAGAGTTACTTTTAAATTAAAACCTAAGTAATCAAATCTTTAAGAGTTAAGCTTAAATATCGAAGTTAAGAATGAATATCTTGAAAAATATTTTAACATTTTCTATTTCAAAAACATTTTTATGTCAACCTATTCTTTTGTTAATATATAAATTAAAACAGTGAATTTGGGTTTTTAAAATAATTGATATAGCTTTATTAATTCCTTATTTAATAAGTATACTTCTTAAATAGAGAAATGATAAAAAAGAAAATTGAAATAGTATTTCTTACTTTGGTCCCCAGCACCTCCCTGACCTTGGTTCTGTTGTCTTTGTTCATTCATGTGTTGTTGAGCAGCTATTTGTCGCGCACGGTATTCAGCTGCTCGAATCTGGTCCATATGGAATTGTTGACGCTCTTGTAGTAATTGTTGACGTTGGTATTCCAACTAGAAAAAAAAAATTCAATTATTTCATTTTCCAAATGAAAACGTCTCCAAAGAAATCCAATAATTGTTTACCAACAAGAATTAACTTAAGATTTTATTTCTAAATTTCATTGCAGATTTTAAAATTTATTGCTATTTTAACATCTAGAACCAACATTTTTTGTTGATTTTTTAGGACACTAAAAGGGACGTAATTTTGGGATTTTTTTTAAAAGTTATTTTTATTTGTTAGTAACACATAATATTAAATAGAGATATTGTTGTCATTTTAAGCCAAACTTTAAAATGGCTTATGTCTTTTGAATTAAGATTTTTTAAAGTTTTGTCAGCAAAATCTAAAATAGAACAAACAAAAAAACCATAACAATAACAAGATTTGCTTACCGCTTCTCTTTCTCGATCCATGATTGCTTCAAGTTCTTCAAAATGACGTAATTTAATCTCAAGCTTTTTCATTTGTGTTTCAACCAAGAGAGCAACAAGACTTTTGATTTTTCGTTCTTCAACTCCGGCAAGATGCTATCATAATCAAAAGTGAAAATTATAATTATGAAAGAATCAATAGATTAGAAAATAATGAATCTGAACAACAACCAATCTTTATATGATATATCATTAGTTAGAAATAAAAATTCAACATTTTACAAGTATTATCTTTAAGAATTTATTTTATTCTTATAATACTGTATTGATTTAAATTAATCTATAATTGTTTATAGCAAATGTAATTACCAAGCTTCATTAAAGTCATAAAAAAATCACATGACAATCTAATTATGTCAGCTTATTTTAAGAAAGTTTTTTTTTTTTTTTCAATAACTCCATTGAATAATTTTACTTGGCATTGTTAAATAATTAAGCCTAAAAATTTCTCTTAATTTGCATAAAAATTTGAATGACTAGAAAATGAATCAAAACAAAGTAAATATTACTCACTGGTACTTTTATAACAATCTGGGAAAATGATGTCAAGCACAAAGTTTTTCATAAAAAACCATGAAGGTCATTTAAAAAGTAATGCGTCCTATTTATTTTTTAAAAAATTCCACCTGAATGGTTTAGAGGTGATTGCAAATTGCATTGCTATAACTAAACTTAAGCATTCATGACCTGAAGGTTTAATCTGATGGTTGCTGATATTAATGAAGTGAGACTAAGAAAGCAACCTCTGTAATGGATGGCCACCAGAAGCAGAGATGTGTCATTAATTCTTCAATGCAAAAAAAATTGAACAAATCAACATTAAGCCATGTTTATGAAGCTGATACAGTGGATGTCAGCCAAATAAAGAAATGATTTCATCACTTCAGAACAACAGTAACAGAAATGTGAGTCACAAAGTGCACACGTAAATAGACCACTTTGTTTATTGTTGGTAAAAATGCATTCACAATGTTAGTGACTATATAGAAAAATAAATTCTGGAGCAAAAAAGATTGCTTTGTTTTAATAGTACCACTTCTATTTTTGCAATTTTTTTACTTTTAAAACATAAATTTAAAAAGTAATTGGCATTACTTTTGGAATGATCCTAGAATATTTATATTTGAAAAAAAAAAACAAAAAAACACTTGTCCATTCATTATAAATTAAAAAAATAATAAAACACAATAATAATTTGAACATAAAATTCAAGGCATTTGTGCAATTTATAAGTTGATCACAGTTGTGAATAACTGTTGGTATTTGTAGGTCAAACTCTCTTAAAATAAGTTATTTTTAGAAATGAGTTTATTTTGTGAAAAAAAAATGAACAGGATCTTAAGTATAAAAATAAATCTGATGTTGATCGAAGAGAGAAAAAAAAAAAGTTTTTCTTACCTTGGCTTTAACAGCAGCAGCTGCCAAAGCTGCAGCAGCCGCTGTGATGACATTACCCTTTTCCTTTGGATCAAAAGTAGCTGTCACCTTAGCGGCCATATCATTCTTATTGTGGCCATCAGCAGCAGCATTGACAGCACCACTTTTATCATCTGCTCCATCAGGGCCAGTGGTGCTGGCTTGCTGCTGCTGTTTCTGAGCAGTGGTATCGCCCTTCTCATCACTTTCAGAAGTGGCAGTTCCAGCAGCAGCACCAGAGTTGCTACTGCTGCTACTGCTTGCGGCGGTACCTCTATCCCCGGCCGGCTGCTGGCTAGACTGGGGAGAGTTTGACTCCTGAAAATCAGATTAACATTTTCTTTGTAGTAAGATTAATTTGAAATGCCTAAATTTTTTTTTTTTTTTTTTAAATAAATGAAACTAAAAGGTTTCTTAGTCATTTGAAGAGTGATCAACTAAACCCAAAACATAAGTCTTTAAAATTGATCATTTTCATATTGAACATGCATGAGGGAATAAAATAATTTTTTACTTTCACTTCAAATGAAATTTTTAAACATTCAATAGGCATACACGTATAAAATAGAAGAGTACCCATTTCAATTAGTTGCTAATATTCAAACAATCAAACACAATTGATTATAGTTTCTTATATTATACAAGATTCGATAAAAACAATCATAAAATTACACTAAAACTTTAAATATTTGAATAATGACCTGAGAAAAACTATACTAAATTTATGATTTCTAGAAACTGATAGACACAGAAAATTTTCCAATAAGTAAATTGAAAAATACACAGCCGACAAGCTGAGTATTTCATCCTATATGTTATCTATTTTGTGCTTAATTGTTAACTATTACAAAATATTGTTGAAATCAGTTCCAATTTAGTTGTTGGTGTCAGTAGGATGTTTACATGATGATTGTGAGGTAAACTAAGTTACTTACTTCCTCCTTTTCTTCTTTCTTGTCAGACTTTTTGTCTGTAGCATCAGTTTCCATGGCTTCTTCAGACTAAAAACAAAACAAAACCAAAAAGATAAAAACATTTATTTGTAATTTACTAGTTTTTCATTTCATTAGGTTTCTTATGAGTCTAAGCCAAATAACTACACAACTAATCAGTTATTATGGCATTAGGCAACCAATTTGGGACACCAATCAATCGGATATTGTTCACATACACTATTCTTTAGTTATTTTTTTGATATTCTTTTTTTTATTTTAAACTAAACAGTCAGAGTGAAAAAAGATAACTATTCTAAATAAACAATTTATAAAAATGTAAATAAAAATTTCAATGCTCATATTGTACACAGACAGACAGACAAACACAAAAAGAGAATCGGTATTCTTTTCCTTCAGAGAAAAATCTAAAAAAAAAAAAATTTCATAATGACTCTTCAAATAGAAAGGTTTTAATTCCATTTTAACAAATATTAATGGTTGATAAAATCCTAATCTTAAAAAGATTAACAGCAGAAACTTACCAAAGATTTATCTTCCTTCTGATCCTCCTTCATATCCGCCTCTTCAGGAATATTTTGCTTTGCCATATCTGGTTCAGTAGATTCAGCTGGAAAAAAAGTTGAAGGCAAAAAATATTTAGTTTAAAGCAAATGAATTTAAATTGAAAAAAAAAAGGAAGCATGCATGGATCCCCATGAGTGCACAGTGAATGGAGGATAAAAAAAAGACATACATAATGGTATTTTGGACAGAAATGTTAAATAAGGGTGTTTTTAGCCCCCCCCCCCAAAGCCCTGGGGGAAGTGAGCCAGAATTTTGCCATGTTCAGAAATACTGAAATTATATTTGAGACAATTCCTCCCTAATTTTGGCTGTTTCAGAAAAATCTAATGGATGAATCAAATAAAAACTGTCATTTTTGGCCATTTTAGGGTGTTTTTGAGCTATTTTAGGCCCCTGGGCAACTAGAATTTTTATAATAATTTTTTTTTTTTACTATGTGCATCTACATATAAAAAATACAAGTTGCGGCAAAACTTCAGAAAAAAATTAATGGACAGTTATTCGTCCATAGTACAGACGCACGCCACTGAAAACAATGGCCTCTCGCCAATAAATTGGGGGACCAACAAAAAAAAAAAAAGTCAAATATTGACTTTACATTATTAAACACACTCAGAAAACCTAATAGATTGTTGTATAGACAAATATTTAAGACATAACTTATATTTTTAAAACTTTAAAAAAATTAAATTGATACATCTTTTTAATTCTAAGCACAGTATGTTCCCTGGTAGTTGTTGATCGTTAACTGATAGAGTCATAACTCATTCCAATGTAAAATATTTATTACCATTTTCCTCTTTGGTTGTACCAGCAATGCCACTTCTATCCAACCCAAAGTTGGCATCCACATTTTTGCCCTCTTTTATAGCTTCTTCAACTACTTTCATATGAGCATTAGTCAGAGCTGGAGGAACTTCATCCTTCAGTTTATTAAACTCAGCTAAAAAGAAAAACAAAATGAGTTGGTAAACAGATTCAAAACTTTATCTAAAAATAACTAATGGATTGGAAAATTGGATTAAAATCAGTTGAAAATGCATAGTTATTAATGAATTATATAAAAATAAAAGAATCAATAAAAGTAAACCATTTTTTTTTATCAAATAATTTCAAATAAACAAGAATTTAAATAATGTACTTATCAGTTTATTAATGTTTTTTTCAGGAAAAAAAGAAATAAAATACTGAGAAATCTTTCACTATTTAAGATTCATAGACTGTGATTAATAAAATATAGACTAAAATACCCCGAAAATTTCAAATAAGTTTTGAATTTCAAATAGAGCAAAATATAAATACCAAATTTCAAATAAAGGAAATTATTACCCAATGCTGCTTTAGCAGCTGCAGAAGCCACTCGGGTATCAACAACAGATGCCAAGAAAGCCACAGTAGACATAACTGGGTTGCCAGTTTGGGAGAATGGGATGGGCTGGTAAGCCAAAGGGCCAATACTGCCAAAATCTTCTTCAAGGTACGGATCTTCAATGGGGAGTCGAAGGAATTGTAAAATACATTCATCTTGCGTCCGACTGCCAACATGCTCAGCCACTTTGTTCCAATCATCCTTGTACATCTCCATTGCTTCCAGCAACAGTAGTAGCTCCTGATTGGTCCATTCACGTGTCCTGGTCGCTGCACCTTTGTCCTGAATTAAACATAATTTACAATATCTTCAAAGATTGAAATAAAAAGTCTAGGATTATATATGATTATTATATTTTTGAGAAAATATTATCAGGATAACCCTAGTAATAAAAAAAAGTCATTTTTGTAAAGTTACATTTAGAGAACACAACAAAATTTACATGAAATGTTATAAATACTTCAAATGAAAAAATCAATTTTTTTTAAAACTGTCTTCACTCATCATTAAATTACCTTTAGAGCCTTCTTAGCATAAAGGTCAGTTCTAAGGCCAAAGTTGGAGATGTCTTTCTTGTCTTCACCATCTTTTTCTTTTGCTTTATCATTGAAATTCACTATTTGCTGAGCAGCTGATGGCTATAAATTAAAAGTAAAATTGAACGTAAAACATGGAGATAAAAAAAATATTATCAACAGCAACCTTTCGTCAATTTAATAATTTATAATTGTAAGATTACTAAACACTTAGATGTTTTAATATAAAGAATAAAATTATGATCTTTTAGTTTTTTAAAGTTAACAGTTTTAGTATAATTCAAATTTTATTAACAATATAGGTAAAGAACAATGATTACTAATATTTTTAAGAGCTTGTCTTGAATATATTTACAAATAATAAAGCATGCATATTTTCAATAGTATTACATAATGCTTTTTTTAAAAAAAATTTAGAATGTGCTTTAATACTATCACTGAGGATAAAATTAAGTATACTTTGATTATTCTAAATATACACAGACCAACTGATTAAGTTTTAAGCTTTTTATTAGAATAACACAAAAGTATTTTAAATGAAATATTGATTTAGTTGAATAAACAATTGGTTATGAAAAGGAATTGATTTTACCTGAACGGTCTTAGAAGGGTTGACTGGTTGCAGCCCAGAAGGAGTATCTGCCAGAATGTGGAAATGTGATGTTGGAGGGGGTCCCATTGGGGTTGGACGATTGTCTGCATCCACCTGATAATTTATCAGTCCCCACTGTTCAAGGAATGCATGCACCCTAAATAGAGAAAATGAATAATGTGGGGATAACTTTTCGAGACATATATGCATTTTAACTTAAAACTCAAAATCTTTTAGAACTGTTTTACAATACATTCAAAATAAAATATATCAAATTATTCCTTCATAAGCTTAAATTCTAATTATAAAAAAAAATAAATTAAAAGAAAATCTAAATATATTAATATTCCTCAATAAATATTCTATCCTAAGTCAAGAAAACATTGAGAGGAAACCTCAGCCAATGAATGAGTGTTATTATTTAGTAATATAGCATAGAATTATGATTTTCTAAATTTTCACCTTTCATCAAATTTAAAAAGATGTAGTCATGCTTCATTTTCAAGATTAATAACTAATGAATATGGAAAACAAACTATTTTTATAGAAATAAATAAGAGATATAATCAAAATGTTAAATGTTAATTACCTCATTATAGCACAAACATCACCTGCCAAATTACGTCGGCAGGCTGTGCTGGTCAGATACTCTTGGGGATTCAGTCGGTATGTATCAATCATGAAATTTCGATATGCCATGAAACTAAAAAAAAACAAAGCAAGTAATTAATGCTTATAAAAAAAGTTAAAAAATGAAACTCTCTATACATTTAAAAATGTAGAAAAATATCTTCAAGATCAGAATAACACTATATTACAGAATACATATCATAATCACACAATTATATTAAGATAGACATGAAAACTACATATAATAAAATACGATTAGTAGTAAAATTCAAATTATGCCACATGATAAAATTTGTCGAAAAGTCACAGTAAAGTGAAATTAAATTACTTATTAAAAGAATAATAAATTCATTTATCATCTAATACAAAAAACAAACAAAAAAACTGATTTTTTAAAAAATAGAATAAAAAAAAAGAATCCTAAAACAAAAAAACCTACATTTCTGGAGTTTTTGATTTGTTTTTAGAATTAAAGAATTCTGGAAGAGCTCTTCTTTCTATAGCATGAATGCTGTTGTAGTCAAACCAAGCAGCATAGCTAGGGATGATGATCTGATGCGTCTGCTCAGTAACATTGTCCTCAGATTCATCTTTCTTTTCTTTCTTACTTCCATCTTCTGGTGCAGGAGATGTAGTACATGAGCCTTTGCTGTCTTCTCGTTCATACTGACATTTGGGAAAAAGAATGCAATCAAAGATTAGACATTTAAGAAGGGAAAAAATTCATATCAAAACAATAATAGAATAGGCAGAAGAGAAAAACATTCTTTATTCCTAATTAAATGAAATAAATAATACTGACACCAAATCAATTGAGACATTATTAATTTTGTTAGTAAAGCTATTAGTGATATATTTGTTAATAACTTGTAATTACTTCTATTAAAATAATAAGATTCAACTTACTTTATCTGTTTGTTCTTCATCCAGATCAATATAAGTGCCACCTTTTATGGGTTGCAATTCGCTATCTTTTGAACTTCGTGATGTTGTGGCTTAAATATTACAGGGTAAACCATTTAATAAAAGATTACATTTTAGCCAAAAGAATAAATTTTAATAAAGAAGATACACAAACATATTAAAGACCTGAAGTAAAAAGCATCATTTTACATCCTTTCAAGCAAAAAATAGATCAAATAATTCACTTATGAAATTCATTAAAAGAAAATGATGATTATCAATTTTTATCAAATACATTTAAAAATAATATTATTAAAAAAAAAAAAAAAGGAAAATGTAAGATTAAATTAAAAAAAAAATCTTAATCTGTAAATATTAGTTGAGTTTGGATACTTCTGGTATGCAAAGCAATTAGGATACACACATGAATTGATAAATAAAAGAATTTAATTGATTATGTTACAAGAAAAAAAATGAAATGAATTAAAATAAAATTGCTTACTTTGCTTTGAGATTGAAACTTCTTGGATATTAGGTTCTGGAGTTGGGTCATCCATATCTTTAGTAAGGTCATCATTTTCATCTTCACGGGATGGCTTTTTCTTGCCCGTAGTAACAGTTTGACGATTACTGCTGTAAAAACAAATTCAATGAAAAGTTTTCAGATAGAATAATCTCAAACCAATTTCCTTTATACTGGACTCCATAAAAAGAAAAATATTCCATCATAAGAAACATACAAATGCTAAATTTTAATATTCACCAAAAAATCAGTCTATTATCATAATTTGTATTCTTGAAGTAAAATATTAGAAATCATAAACTGAATAAATAAACATATCAATTTATATAAATGGAACTTTGAGTGTGCAAACATTTAATTTTTATGTAACAATTTCTAATTGTAAATTTTGATGAGAAAATATTAAATACTTTAAGAAAATAAAAAAATAAATAGCTCACCCTTTTTTTCGTTTCTTCTCAATAACTGGAGATGGTGAGCGTCTCCTTTTATTCTTTTTATCACCTCTTTTGTCTCTGCGTTCAGATTCCATGCTTGGATTTATCTTAAAAATAAATTATTAAAAAACCAAAATAAAAACAGAATTGAAGCAACTTTATATATTATTATTATTGCAAGTTAATTTCAAGTATTAAATTAAAAATCAAAGCAAATTATCTTAAAAATAGTAGAAAATACGTACATCTTCAACTGTCAATTTTACTATATTGCGGCGTCTTGATTTACGTGTATTACTACCTTCCATCTGAAAAGAAAATATTTTCAAAAAAAATTACTATTGTTATTAATATTACTATAATCTGAAAGAAAATGAAAATATATTTCACAAAAAGAAAACATAAAATCAAAACATTATAATTAAAATCTAGTTCTTACATAGAACATAATTGTTAAGAGAATATCACCATTGAGTCCCAAGTAATAGATTTCTTACCTCGTCTTCATTTAAATAATCCTCTTCATTCATCCATTCATTAAACTCTTCAAGATCTAGCAACCAACGAGCGTTTACCTGAAAGAGTAAGTTTTAAAGCAATTAAAAAAAAACACTTTTTAAACAGTCCAAATTTTAAATATTAGAAAAGTGAAAGTTGTTAGAATTACTTGAAATGAATTGTGAAGAGATTGATTTTTCATGCTTCAAATTATTTCCTTTTCACCCAAATTATCAATGATTAATAATTACTTCAATAATAACAATTCTGTAATAAATTTGATAAAAATCTTCTAGAGACTGAAAATCAAAAATCATTTGACACCATCATCCACACGAATAAGCTGTGTTGTCACCAGAAAAAAAAAACAAACTTTTCATGACCTATAAAAGCATAGCACGTATTTTGGGGGAAAAAACTGTTTATAAAAAATTAAAAGTTTTTCAATTCAACTGATATATTGAAACAAAAAAAAAAAATGAATTACCTCCCACGGACCACTGGGACAATATGGAGCTTCTGGATCTTGTTCAATATGTATTTCAGTCACCCAAGTATCATAGCTATAAAGAATAGAAAAAATCTTTTTTAGCACAATGATTCTATGTACAAAATGAAAATCTTAACACATTAAATGCTACTAGAAGTATAAGAAACATCTCAGCAGATGACTCTCAAAATCAATTACTTTTATGTCTCTTTTTACAGAAATTTATAATTCATCAAAGATCTATAAATGAAAAACTTTGATCCAATGAAATCTAAAATACTGATTAATACTACTTTTGAAATAATTCCTGGAAAGGTTGCAAATCATTTGAGTTCAATTAGAATAAGTATAAGGCAACTGAAATATATTCAAAAAGAAAAACATAAAAACACAGGCAAGTACTAGATAGTAATATTAAAGCGTAAATAAGCCCAATTCATCATATCATTTTACCTCTGTTGATTCTTTAAAAAAAAGATCTTAAAGATCATGAGTAATTATAACTGCCCACAAGAATATAAATCAAATATACATATTATTTTTTTAACTGTGGTACTCTGAACACAAACTAAGCTTTTCCTCATTGACTAACGAACATTTCCCTGCAGCAGCCTTAAAATACACCAAAGATGAAGTGTGTAGCAGGCAGCAGTCACCCACATTGATGAGGAGGGGTAGAGCCAAGAGACAAACCACAGTACTCAGTCCCCTAAGTGGTAGCCAACTAGACTTGCAATAAAACAGCAAATAAACTTCAGAATAAGATTGAATGTGTCACTTGAATTCAGCCAATTTAAAAAGCCAGGAAGGTTTTGTGTAGATCCTAGCCACAATTGAAACAGTGTTAGAAAGTGTGCTCATGGAGAGTGGACTGGGGACTGATCATCTCTAGTCAAGAATGTGCAGGGAGAAAAGTCTAATGTCGCAAGACTCAAAACTTTTGCAGGATCCTTGCTATAAAAATCACTGACAACACTCTTCAGCTTGCTACTATGGAACATAATATTGAACTGTAATTATTGATGGCTTAAACAGAAGATCTAATTCAAGCAAATGTAAATTTCCAACATTTTTTATAACTAATACCTACTAGAATTAAATTTTATGATTAAAATAAAAAAAAATTTTACCTGTCAGGATAGAACCACCAATGAACCATACAGTGACGATCTCTTTTCATAACAGGCCGGAACCATTCATCTTATAAGAGAGTAAAAACATGTCAACACTAAAAATATTGAACAAGATATATTTTTTTTCAAATAGTATCCATCACAGGAGGTCAACAACCACTTTAAAATGAAAGTACTTAGCCTTTCTTACTTTTATTTAAAAAAAGCTTTAGTTAGTTTTTTTTTTCTTTTTTTAAAACTTTTTCTAAACATTTGAGCGTACACTTGTCTGCACATCAACATATTTGTCAGGTTGTGCATTTGTTATAAATCCTTTGTAGAATAGGGTGTTTGTTTAATCCAGTGTCTGGGAAATGTCAGATAAATCTGCTGACAATAACAGTAAAAAAAAAAAGTAACTATTTTGAAAATTAAAACAAATATTCAAATAATGCTGTTATATGTATATAGCTTTTAAAAAATATTCACTTTTGATGTAGGGCTGAGATCAACTGGGAGAGTGTACTCATCTTTAAACCAAGAAAAAAACAAAAAAAACGCATCTTACCATCTAGTCCTGGATGGGCAGATAGAGGATGTACTATATGAGTGGCATTATCAATATTGTCGCATATAGAACCCTGATGACGCTTGATGATATCCTTTAATTTGGGGATAAGGCATTTATCAACCTCAGGCCGGATGTAAATGTGAGGTAAAGTCAGGCACTTATTTTGTACAAGAGACTTCTCGATCTGCATAAACATTTCTACATTTCTGTCGACACGTGATGGTGACTGAAAATCGAAGCGCCTCCTGAAATTATTAGAATTTAAACTTTAAAATTTAAATTACATAAATACACATCCTTTCAGTGAGTGCTACTGTTATCATAAGTTTAATGCAAGTTTAGTATGTAACAGTAATTGAAAAACAATCAAAACACAAAGTAACAAATGAACTTTATTAATTATAAATTAATACTAATTAAATTATTAATGTATTTGTGTGTATAGCACATAAGTATTTTTAAACTATTATTTAATGGTATATAAACCATAGATGAAACTGGAAAAAATAAGTAAAAATGCTATGACTTAATATAAAGCAATATTGTCTGATTATGTTTATTCGATCTAACTATATTTTGTATAAGCTATATTTTAAAATATTGTATTATTTGCTTTTGCACTAGATATTAGTACATAAAAAACAATTTATCTTGGAAATTTATTTTGAAGTTTAATTTGATGATACAACACTGTGTTTTATGTATTAATTGAATATTTGAGGTGGCATATTTTTCTAAAATTTCAATCAGTAAATAAGTACAACTATGTCCTCAAGCAATTTTTTTTCTAACATTTATAATTTAATAAAAAATAAATACATCAAAATATGGTATATGAATAATAATTTATAAATAATATTTAATTGCAAATACTTACCATCCTTGGTCACTCTTATACTTATAAACAGCGGCAAAGATATGACAAAGAGCACCACCAGGCTTGAAGTCTAAGAAACATTTCATCTAGAAAAATATATTTCAAGAATAATCAATCAAGGGAATATTTATGTATTAATGTTATTGTTTATCAAATATAAAGTTTGTAATGTCAATTTCATTCAGGTAGGATCAATTTCATTATTTTACAAATTTGAAACTTTATTAATTTTATTTAAATCTTAGTTTTATTTGTTTATTCCACAATTTTCAGTTTAGTTGAAATTGATCAACACAAATTGGGTGTAAAAAAAGCATCAGTGAATGTTTAAACAATATAATTTTATAATGGATTTTGAAAATCTTTACATGAGATATCTTATTAGATGCACATGTTTAAACTTAATTATCCGCTTATTTCATCTATCATAAGAAAAACACATTTGAAAATATTCTAAGTAAGCTTAAATTCTGATGAAACAATAATTACTTGATAAATACAATAACTTACAGGGAGCTTGGTGAGAGCTGGATTGACTTCTTGCTTGCCAAAAGCATCTTCTTGAAACTGCAGCAGTTGAATGACTAAACTGGATAAGTTCTTATTGGTGGGAGGATCAGCTTGAATAGACTGAAATAACAAAATGGTTCAAAGAAGATATACATTTAAATTTTTACTAGTTAATGTACCTTTTTTAAAAGAAAGTCTTAAAACTAAGATATTTATAAACAACAGAGAATATAAAACCTCTTAACAAAACTCACACATAACTTTATGAAATATAGAGTACATTGGAAATGATTTCAATAAAAACAACCACTCAAGAAGGGGAATCTAAATTTTTTTTCCTCGGATTAGATTAGTAAATTCTAAGCTCGTAAAATATTAATATAAAAACTAATAAATAGTATTTTATTAAAAAATCAAGTACTTTATAAAGGAATGGAAGAAAAAGGTTATGGAAAAAAAAGGTTACCTTGAATAAAAAAAAATATCCATCTTTAATTTATTTAATCTTATAATTATCTTCAAAATTTTACGTTACTGGGAATGGCTTAGGGTTCAATGTCTTAGACATATTCATAAGAAAATATTACTTTTGTTTTCTTTTCAATGACAGACTCCCATTGGAGTCCGAGTATTGGGTAAATGTCATCTTATCCCTAATCTTTCTTTCTTTACAAAGAGAGGAGGAAGGCAACAGAGTACCACTGTCTGTGAATGGTATTTTGGGTGGTTGTGGCTGCACAACAGCCAGACACACACTCATTGCTCCCATCAAAGCTCAAGAAAGATGAGACAGGCAGTGTCCATGATGAATATTTAGCTCCTTTTGTATTCCTTTACATCAGAACAATTCACCTGCTCATCCCTAATTTTCATCTTTCACAGGTTCAGTAAGAAAAGTTTTATTAACAGATAATTTCAGTTTTGTCAGGAAGCCTTATGACCAGACTTTTCATTTAAAATTCTTTTACTTTTGCACAACTATTTTTTGATTGTTATTTTTATTTTTTTACACAAATTTTCGTCCAATAAGCCCTTCAACCTTCATCAGGTGTACTCCCTCGGGAACCTTCTAGTAATAGGGAGTTCATATCAGATATGTTTATTCTGTTTTTTTTTTGTTTTGTTTTTCAGAGAGGTGATAAATCCGTGTTTTTTTTAAATTATTTCTTCTTTTGTTTAAAAAAACATAAACCATCAAAACGCTCTTGCGTAATGCATGAGCTTTTTTTTTGTTTATTTGCAATGTTGTTCATGTGCAATGCATGAGCTTTTAAAGCTTATGTTCTTTAAGTCATGATTTCTTGATCTTGATCAAACCTCATTCAAAGGATTAAGAAAAAACTAAATCTTTTACTTTTGTTTGCCAAAAGGGAAACAAAATAGAAGCAACTTTGGAAAATCTAAATGAAAGCTTTCTTGGATTAAATAACTAAAAATGGTCAAACCCTAACCTTGGATTTTCATTTAAAGTAATTTTTTTTTTATTAAGAAATATTCAAATGTTTATTTCACAAAATTCATTTATTTGGGTACATTTAAATTTGAAAAAAAAAAAAAAACTTTCATGAAATTGTCCCTGAAGTTTGCAGTTAAAACCAAAACTAAAAAAATGAATACGAATGCCAATAGTGTGGTTATTATTACATTTTGAACAAAAATATTTAAACTGAAAATTATTCTTAACCCATTCAGTTTAAAGAGTATGAAAATAAATAAATAAAAATGAACACCAAAAACTCAATTTTTCTTAAAATTGGTCGATTTAAATCTAAGCACTGTATTTTTTTTTGTTCAAATTTCATGAAAGAAATTTTATGAAAGATATCCTACAAAGAAAAAAAAATTATTTGTTAAAGTCGTTGAATCTTCTGTAAAATGAAATAACAGGTTTGTTTTGGAATGATATAATACAAGATTTCAAAACTAAATGATTCCATTATTTTCTTATTTATACTATTGAAAAATTAGTGATGTCATAAAATAAGTCAAATGATTAAATTATAAATTTTATTATGTTTTTGGTTTTCGTAATTCTTATGAAATATCATTTGTAATGAAAAAATAAAATAAATTTTAAATTCTTTTTTATGCATTGGTGATTTTTAAAGAAATATGTCTCCAAATAATTCAATTTTTCTTCAAATGATTAGAAAATCTAAAAAATCATTAATTATTTAAAAGAAACTGACAATTATTTCTATATCTTTAAATATTGAAAGAAGTTTGGTGAAATTATTTTGGATAAAATACAATTTATATAAAGTTGGAAAAAAGAAAAACAAATGTGTAGTTTTTCTTTCCTGGTTTAAAAATTAGCTGATTTCCCCTTTCTTAAAAAAAATGTCTTTTCAATTTTTTTTGATTTGTTCAATTTATTAAAATAAAAACAACACTTGATATGACGAATGCTCGTTTAATTCATTCATTTTGTTCATTTTGTTTAAACAAAAACATGACGGTGTAGAAATAAAAATTCCCTTCTAAGATTAGAGACCATATTGAAATTTAGGACGTCACTGCAAAACTGCCACAATTTTTAACAATGGTCAAATAAACTTAACAAATCAATGTGAAAAGAAAATTTTAACAAAGGAAAAATATGACAAAAAAAAAAAAGAAAGTTAAGTAAGTATTCATAGGCATAAGCAAACTAAAAAACTAAGGTGAAACTTAAAGAATCAATTTTAAATAGAAAAATAAAACAAATACTTTAGTATTCAAATGAAATGAAACTAAAAAACAAGAGATCTGAAGAATTTTAAAATTATTTTTATTATTAAAGTAGGAAATCCTTAACATTAAATAATATTCAAATAAAGTAGGCAAAAGAAAGAACTGCTTAAACGATAAGACCATATTTTTTCCATTTAATAAAAAATAGATTTATAAAAATAAAAAAGTCCAGAAAATTATACGGCTAAGAATCTTAACATCAATAATAGAGAATTAATTAGAAAAAAAAATCAGATATAAAAAGGAAATATTTTTAACAGACTAAGTAGGTCACGACAAGAGAGCTCTCTCTCGACTGCCACCGCCTCCTCCCATCATAGTAATAATCATTATAAAAGGAAATTGTGAAAATTAATGAAAACGGACAATCATATCATGAAAATAAATAATACTACTTTGAAATAAAACCATTAAAAACAAAAACTTTAATCTAATATAATATTAAACAAATACAAATAGTCGGTCGCCAAAAAGCTTAGCCATATGCAGAGTTAAATTCTCATGACTGAACAGTTTAAGTTTTTTTTTTCTTACTTCCGGTGTCGGTTTCCCTGCCTTCCTTTTTTTCAGTTACTAACATTTATCTTGTGATATACACACACACACAACAAGGAAGAAGGAAAAAAAGATATCAAACAGGATTATTATTTCATTCGATACACTAGAAATCAATTAAATCGTATCAATGCATAAATAATGTAACGATATTATAAGAATAAAGATATTTTACCTTTTCTACTGCAGCTGCAGAACGTTTACGAAAGAAGGGGAGGGAAAATGGCTACTTCTACATTTTTCTCTTTTTACGTAGCTTCCCCCAACCTAAAAAAATCGGACTGCTCATGTTGCACTTGCATAAAATTAGGTTATTACCCTTTTGTTAAAAGATTTTTAGTTGCAGTGTGAGTTAAATATAAAAAAAAACCCAAAATAGTTGAAGTTAATCACTAAATCGAAACCAAGTTGAACCAAACGCTTATACATGAAGGGCAGATATTCAAACATGTCTGCCTCGAGTGAGAGAAGCAAAAAGCAAAGCACTAAGCAGTACTACTCTACTCGAATCCAAAAAGAAAGAAGGAAGGTAACAGTCTAGCCTCACCTTTCAATTATACCATGGCTTCTTATTAACTGGATGGGATCGCAAAGGCACTAGCCAAAAAAGATTATTAAATTTCAAGCCAGATATTAAGCCCATTAAAAAAAAAAACTTGAGAAATCGGCAAAAAGAAAAAAAAACGAAGGGATGTGAGTCAAGTGTAGGAAAGAGACCAAAACAAAGTCTTTGTTAGTGAGGGCCCATAGAAGAAGGTCTTCTTGCATTGATAAATAACTAAAAAAAAATGAATAAATAATATTTAGATCATTTTTATAGAGTTTGACTTTTAGTTAATTATAAATTGGTATGGGCATCACAAAACTAGTGAAAAAAAAAATCAAAGAGCAAGTAAACAAAAATAATGGAATAACTTTTTGTTAGGGTCCGATAACGAATAAGTGAAAATAAAAACGTAATGAATTTGTTTGGATTTAATGAATTTGTATTAGATTTAAAACCGATTCGCTAGTTGTAGTAGTAATAGTATTTGAATAATAAGTAAGTACCATTGGATAGATTCATTTGCTGATAAACAACCAACCGAAAAACAAACACTTTTTTTGCAACCGGTTGTGTGTGTTCGTGTAAACAAACACGCGTTTTTTCAGAATTAGGGATTCATTCATTAATAACAAAAAAATTACGATAAAATTTTAAAAATAGATACATAAAATTTTAATAATGTTTTTTTTTAAGAATAACAAAATAAAAAAAAGAACTTTTGCTTACTTAAGAAAGAAAAAGTAATGATCCCGCGCGTGATGTTGTGTCCATAATAATTATTGATTAAAAAAACAAAACAAAACAATCAATAACGAGAAAAATTGTGTTAGAACTGAAAACATGTTATTGTTCATACTTTATAGTTATTTTTTCAAAAGTCAATGTTAAACGTACTTTGTATTAGAACGAAACCCCGTGGGGGGGGGGAAACAGCGAACACTTTACACACACTCCTTTGATCTTTGGTGTTAGAAGTGTTTACTGTTTAGTGTTATCAAACAAACCAGTCAACTTAAACTTGACCAACAACTTATATTTGCTTGCTATGGATGACTATGAGCGATTTAATTTATGTTTTATATCGGAATAAATTTTTATAACTCACAATTTATTTTGTCTTAGATTTTCGGCTTTAAATTATAATTTTACACAATGAAAATATCACAATAATTCTAGTTATGTTTCTTTTACAAACCTAATGATCACAATCAGATTTACGAACATTTAAACGATTATGTATTTTTTTAAATTAATGAATGATTTAATGGATGTTCTAAGTCTTAACAATAGAAGAAGCAGAAGCAGACACAAATGAGTCATAAAAGCGAAAAAAAAACGTTAACGCAAAGAAGCGAACGCATATTTCTAAGATTTCAGAGTTCTTGGACCAGTACAAAATATATTCTTAAATTTCAAACAATTTTATAATGATAACAGTTTTGTATGTACGGTATACAAAAAAGACTACAGGTATTTATTGTAAAACATTTAATGTAAATACAAAAGAACATTAAGGCAAGGTAGCAAATCAATTAGGTTGAAACGAAACATTCAAATAGGGTATTGTTAGGAATTTTACTAATATAGTTGAATATTAAACTATTTATATTAATTAAATTAAATATATAATAAAATACTTTTGTTTGCTTCGAGATCTCTTTTTAAAATCAAACATTTTTTTTATTTGCGGGGAAGAATAAGTTACACACATAAATAATGTCCCAAAAGCGATATTGTTGCAGTTGTTGACACTAAACATTTATTAAAATGACTATATCTATATTATGGATCGATTAACCATTAAATGTTTATAGTTTTAAAACTAAAATGACAACAAACAAAAATATCCGATAAGAAATTCAGTGTACACACACACACCAACCATACACACGCATCTGTGGGTATGACCGTAATACCAAACAGCGGCTAAGAATCTTCATATGTAAATCTAAGCTAGAAAAAAAAAATTCAAAATTTATTTTCCAAATGAGTTTAATTTTTAAAGGAAAAGGAAAGTAATATATTAATATCCATAAAATACATCAATCTAACCTCAAAAACTAAACAACAATCAAGGAAGTGACTTTAATTCTGTTTTAAACCTTTACTGAAAATCAGGAGATTCAAACAAAGGCGAGTAAAACGAGCTGAGCCGGTTAGCAATGCAGACCGGATATTTCACCCGAAAATAATTAAGTTTTAAGAAAAATATTTTTTTACCTTCTTGCAGTTTTTGTGTAGCCATGTTCGAACTGAATCGAACATGGCAATCGTCTCCACAGACTCGAAGAACTTAACATTAGGCCCACCGTCTTTCTTCCGCTGAAGCGCCATCTTCTCTTCTTGACAGCGGAGTGACTAAAAAGTCAATCCATTTGGTCGCCGCCGCTACGTAACTTGGCGAGCACCAGTCACGTCTGGAAACCTTTTTACTTTCATTTATTATTTATTTTGAACATATATAATATATATAATATCCTTCTTTTACTTTTTCAGAATTTTTATCGATTAATGTCCAAATGTTCACCAACTCTATTTTTCTTCTATTAACTACTTTTTTTTTTTCGATTAGGCATAAAACAAAACAATAACTAAAAAAAAATACAACAAAAACATTGATGAGTTTTTTTTTTCTTGAGAGTTATTTCAAAACATTTTTATTGTTCATTTAGATTTTTAATTTGATTAATTGTACTTTTACTTTTCTGTCCAATAAAGCTTAAATGATTTTTTTTATTAGGTTTTATTTTTTTAGAAAATAAAATAACTCATAAGTGAAAATTCGGGTATTTTTTTTACAATTTAATCTAAAATAAATTTTATTTAGTTAAAATTTTGTTTTGTTGGTTCGCCGAATAACCAATGGTTCGGTTGTTGTTACTACTAATTTGATTAAAATTTATAGTTTTGTTCATTTGAAATTCAACAAGAAGGTGGTGTGGTAGGTGGACACATACCACTACCAGTGACCACTACCACACTCTACTCACTACACCGAAGAAAAAAAAAACCGTCTTTGGACAGACAGATATTAACACTGAACAGTAACAGTAGTGAGTGGGGAGAGAGCGCTAGCGGTATCCAACCCGCTAAGCACAGAAAAAAAAGTAGCGAATGAGCAGAGAAAGAAGTGCGTATTTTTCAGTGCAGGCAGCAGTCAGTGCTACCAAGCACGTTGTTGCAACCAGTACCGGTCAAGCCGGGCGACAATAAGGAGGGAACTAAAAGCTCTAATTTAAATTCGACACCACACACCACCAATAATGCAGTCAGTGAGTGCACTTGTGCACTATCACCATCAGACAGTCAGTCAGTAGTTTTACCTTGACACATGGGTCGCATTCATTGGCAGAGGAGGCAGCAGGCAGCACCCTGGCAGACACTCAGAATGCCTTGTGTGGTCGGTGCCTGCTAGTCAGTCACAGTGAGTGCAGAGTGCACTGCACTGCAGAGGAAATAATGGCTAACTGAGCTAAGCCAAGATGCTTATGCACTCATATTATTTACACCTTAATGAGTAGTAGTAGCATGTTGTGTGTCACAGTCAGACAGGCAGCTGTCACTGCATCCAGTGAGTGCATCAACATCACCCACCCCCAGTAGTGTGTGTGCAATTCTATTTCACTAACTACTGTGACTGACTCAGATTCACAATTCGTGCGTGTTACTGTTTGCTTTCTTCTTCTTTGCTGTCTGCAATCTCTGCATTTTTTATTTTTTAATCTACTGAGAATAAAATCGTTGTTTAACTGGAGTGAGAGATCATTTTTCTTTTCATCTAATGAATTCTTGAAATAAAACGTTTACCAGCACAGAATCCGAGAATGGCCAGTCCTTGGGTTGTTTAATTTGAGACCTCAGGAAAAAAAAGCACTGAAAATTTAAGATCACAACACAATAATTTCACATTTATTCACAAACCACGAAAAATGCTGAAATAAGAAAGCGTCGGATAAAAAAGTTAAATTTAATTGCGCTTGTTTGTACAATTTCTTAAATTCGATAAAAAAAAAAGAAAAGAAATTCTGATAGAGGAAATTTTCTTTATTTTCCACGTTTTTTTTTCAACTTATTTAACTGATTGTTTTTCATAAACAATCAATTGTTAAAGCTACTATACTATGATGAGTGTGGGATTCAACCGGTTCGTGCGAACCGGTGCTCAAATTCGGCGGTGAACGACCGGTTGTTAAAATTATTTATTTATCAAAATTATTAATTCATTAATAAGTACACTACACTACACTATTGCCTATTACTTTGTACAGACTAACAGTGCATATTGCACAAATGAATAATAAGAAAAGCATATAATTAGATCTATAGTTCCATCTTTGCTTCTTCATTATGGTAACAGTAAAACAAAACACTATCCTGGACGCTAAAAAAATTGATTAACAAAATAATTATTACTAAATTTTTACTTAGAATAGTTGGATATTTTAAAAATTCTATAACTAAATTATAGTAGATTCTTTAATCTTTTTAACATAACAGTTTATATAATAATATTAATACACGATCTGTTTTCTTAGAACCGGTTCTTAAAAAATTTGGATCCCAGGATGAGTGCCAGCAACGATAAAAGGTTAACACAGGCCACGTGTGTGACAAGGACAGTGCCATCCATAACTAATCGCACATTTGGCGTATACGACCAAGAGGTTAGCAAAGAAATTTATATAAGTACGAATAAATTAAACTGGCTCTGTTTAAATTCAAACAAAAAGTTGTGAAAGAGTAAAAAAAATATAAGAACAACAAAAAGGATTTAAAAAAAAAATTTGGACTGTTTTTTTCTTTGTTTTCTATGTTAAGATTTTATTGAAATTTTAAAAGAGAAAAAGAAACACGAATTTATAATGGCTGCAGTTGGTGAATTGCAAAATGCAGCTCTTAAGAGAAAAGAAAAACTTCAACAAATGAGAACAAAACGTTTTAAACAAGATGAAAATCCTTCTGAGCAAACTAACAATAACGAAAAAGAAGGCAATGAAAGCGATGAAAAGTTACCGAGGTGAGATGAATTTTATTCGTGGATAGCACGGTTTTATGTTTTTAACGCTATGAATCCTTAGAGGCCGATATGTCGACCCTGAAAACATAAGGCAAAAAAATTCACACCAATGTTGGCTTTAATATGTTCCTCTAACGGCTACTACTTGGTAATTTTGTTAAGTCGGACTTCAAAGGATTGAATAAATACAGGATTTTTAAGCATTTTTTTTCTTGGTTAGGTATTTCTAAAAACCGAACTAAGAAGGCAGTCAGTACATAAACAAAAGTTGGTACAAGTGGAGATTAGAGTTTAACGTTGTAGTTGTATTTTGAAATAAGGGATATGATCCAGAAGACTAACACAGATGTGAAACTTTTATTTTATATTTTCTCTCTTTTACAAACTATTTTTTCTACTTACTTTATTAAAACTTTTTTTTTTTTTTTTTTTTGCAGGCATTTTTTAAATTTAAAACAAACGCTTTTAACGACGGGTGGGTGGGTGTGTGGGTTGGGTTGCGTGCGAATTTCTCACTTTTACAATACGTTGGTTTATTAACCCTTTAAACCCTAAAGAGACTGTCCGGTCTCCGGTCCATGGTGACCAAAGGCAAAATAAGACACACACACAAATTTTACGAATGCGCCGGCGCCGTGTCCGTGTTAGTCTTGAGGAGTAGTATCTCTTATTTCAATATGCAATTTCAACGCTAAACTCTTATCTCCACTTGAACACAAAATTCATTTTGAATAAGTAATAATTAAATATAAGTTTTTCTTGTACAGAATTTATATCAAGAATCCAATTAAATTAGTTAGAGGGATTTTAGGTGAGGTCCAAGGTGCATTATAAAAATGAAGAAGATGGTAAAAAATTGAACAGAAAAGATTTTAAATTAATTCCTAATAATAAAAAAAATGAGGTAAACACACAAAAATACATTAGATAATGAATTAGATAAAAGGGAAATGAGAACAAAACCGGTTTCAACCCAGAGGCTTATCAAGTTGTCTCTTGAGCATGTGTGTGTCACTGGTCAACAAATTTTTTTTTTTTTCTTTGGCAGACCATCTAGGAGTGTTTTCTGGGGTTTTGAAGGTCGCTGATTACGAATATAACATTGGTTTTGCCAGATTGGCTC
>JAUZSX010000052.1:2867770-2886488 GCA_034780655.1 Idiosepius hallami
TCATCACGCTCTGATAACAAACTCAAATTAAAAAAGTACTAAAATTAAAAAAAGTTGGTATAATAATATATAGATTATTATTATAGTAAGTTTTCTTTGTTCTAAGAATTATTTTGTATTAGTTTTGTTAGTTTTATAACAATAGCTTATATGGGGGGGGTCTATTATTTTGGGATATCAATAGATAGTCTAAATATTTTGCTATTTGTAATTAAAAAAAAAATGATTTTTTATTATATAAATTATCTATGCTCCCATAAAATTTGAAAGCAGTTATTTTCAGGTGTTTTAACTGATTAAAATCTTTTTATTTAATCTTGTGAAAAAGATTAATGATAATCTAATACCAAATTCTAAATCAGAAGTTAATTTATCTTAAAAATGTGATTTTAAAAATATTTTTTTCGACCCTGACTTAGCAAAATTACCAACTAGAGTGATTTTATTCATAGCCATTGTATTAGATTAGAGAACTATATCAAGGCCAAAATATTGGTGTGTCTTCTTTTTGCCTAAGGGCAAATATATTGGTCCTTTTGGGTCCAGAGAATTAAATAGAGCTACAGTTTCAGCATTAATTACATAAATGTTTAATGACCATCTTTTAGTCATAGTCTAAACTTTTGTAGTAAAGAATTGCTAAGTTTTAATTTTAAGTCTTTGAAAAATAAAAATAAACAACTTTATAATTTAGTTTAATGAAAAGTGAAGCTAGACAACAGCCACTAAAGTTTTCATTACAAATTGATTTTTTTCCCAGTGTTTTTTAGTTGTATCTACACATGGAGATCATATTATTTTCCCTGACTCCTGCAAATTGAACATTCATATTAATTAAGAATCTATTAAAGATGGCTTGTGTTGACTCTGGTCTTCCAAGCCAAAAAGCTTTTAAAACTAGGGCTGTGACAACATGCTTTTATTAAAAAAAAATTTTTTTTGTCACAACCTTAATAACTCTGGATGTGACAAGCATATTCTTTAATAAAAGAATATTTTAACAGGCCTATTTATAAATTACAGGAGTATTGCATGAATTTTAAATAGGTTCAAAGTTTTTAAATTTCAAATGATTTTTACTTTAGGCTTTTTCATATTTCCTTAGAAAATGTGTCATTTTTGACTGTCATCTAATCAAAACAGAATTACTTAAACTATTTTATTAATCATCACCATAGACTTTGGTTTGTTATTTTAATAGCACATACTCTTCTGTAGACTTTGCGATAATGCCACATCTCCCTTAGACAAAAATTAAATTTTTTTTTTCATCAAGTTTTAACATTTTTTTTTTTCAAACAAGCATTTGGAATATTGACATAGTATTTTTGTTAGTTATTTGTCTTAATTCTAAAGATTATTGTAGGAGAAGAAAAAACTCAGCTTTTTATATTAATCTTTAGAAATTTCTATAAACCTAACATTAAATGGGGGTTTTCTTTCATTTCTTAATAAATATGAATGACTAGGTAATAGAATACATTATAAAAAAACACTTGTTGATTTGACAAAAAAAGAAGTAAAACTACTTACAACTACATTACATGCTTATAAGATAAACTATTATTTCACAACTTAAGAACACACTTTTTTTGGTTATGGAGGTTTTACTTGGAAATTAATATTTGTAAATATATGAAAGTAATTTTAAAAACTTTTTTACTAATTGTTTTGTTCAAATTTGTTTTTTTTACTTTCTTTTCATAACTCATAACAATAATAGTAAGGTAGCCAAGCCAAGTATTAAATAGTACTAAATTAATAGAGTCAAATATTTTTATTTAAAATCTTTAAATATTTGTGAAACTGATTTAATTCTTAAGAAATAATTCTTCATATTACAATATCATATTTTTAGTTTTTACAGCTGCCTTTAAGCATTTACAATTGACTCCAAATTATTTTTATTGTTTAGTCTTTATGTTATTCATTATATCATCACATATGTAACAAATAGGGCTGTGACAATATTCTTAAAGAAAATGCTAGTCATATTTCTAGTTATTAAGGCTGTGACAAGAATATTTTAAATAAAAGTAGGTTGTCACTTCCCTACTAATAAGTAAAGAATTATAAAATGCTAAAATTGCAAAATTGTCAAGTCTGTTACTAGATCTTAAATAAAAGTATATATATATATATATATCACAGCCCTACTAATAAAATATATACTACTCTGATACTGCATTAAACACAGTAGGAATACTAATAACTATTCTAATATCTACTAATATTTTAATTTTCGTTATTCATTCATTCTAATATAATTAGACAATAAGAATGTACTAATTTACACTCTATTATGTTTTAATAAAATGAGTTGTTACATTCATTTAAATACTCTATGAAATATGTCATTAATAACTTCAATTTTTTTTTCACTTGCTAAACATCTGTGCAATTTGGTCAGTCTAGAAAAGGAGAACATCTGTTACACTTATTCATAACCAATGTTATATTCATGCAAGAAGCTTGCTAACATCAACACTAATTTAGTTATAGCATTACAAGAATTCAGGGCACAATTGTATTTGATTTCTCTGCTTTTGATGCATTGCAACTTAGAATTACAAGTTGAGTAAATGAGAGACAACTTTTTTATTACATTTAAAAGTCATATCAATCCTTTTTTTAAATTATGAACAGTGTTAGTTTAGTCAAATTTGCTTGCAAATTTTAAAATCATTTTATATATTTAAAAATATTTATTGAGGATTCAATAGTTTATAAGCTAATTTAAGGTTGTTTTGAAATTCATAGTTTTTTAGGCATCTTCAATTACTTTCCTTCCCAAAGTAATAAAAAGCAAACAAGAAAAAGAAAAAAAAATCTACTCTAATTGCTTAGTATTTTTAAGGCCATTTTTCTTTCTTAAGAAATAAAACAATTCTTCTAATTAAAATTGTAAATCATTAGTAATTGTAGAAGTCTAATTTTTGTTTGACAATTTTTATCAGCATTCTACCAAAGATAAAGGAAAGGATTATGAAATACAACATACACACTTGTGGATCTAAGTCTTACAAAAAAATTTATATAAGATAATGTTAGCCATAGTTGAATTAAGTATTTTAATGTAAACTAGAAGTATTACCTGGGCACCAAGGACTTGGCCATAAAGTAATGAAGTCAATGTATTTTTTTAAATATAGTAAATTTATTTCTAATAATTTCTCTTCTTAAAGAAGCCTATTATATACACTATGTATCAAATTAACGAGTTTACATTAAAAAAAAAAATATTTAAAGAACAAGTGAATAAAAATTCATAAAACTTTGAGAAAGTGCTTACTATTCCACTACTCCAATCAGAAAATAAAAGTATTTAGCAAAATTATGGCAGAAGATAGAAATATCTTTGAATTTCAGTATATAGAGTTATTAACGAGGTTGAGAAAAAACACAAAATAACCATAACTGGTTTATTAAAATGATTTTCAAACATCAAACGAACTAGGAAAAGGCTTAGAAACATTATTTACATAGCAATTTCTTCGTTGACATAAATAGTAGGGGATATACAATCCTTTTTTTTATGAAATATCGAAAATGATGGGAATGTACTATCAAACTGTGGAGAACTTTGTCAAAGACCCTACAAAAGTTCTAAGGGAGCTAATAAAAGAAATATAGAGTTGTTTCATGGCGTTTTCAAATTAAATGTGAAGTTGTTAAGAGCCCTGGGCAGGCAAGTCGAGAAGTCTTTGACCAAACCAAATTAAAGAATGTCTCAAAAAGTACTTGATGTCACTGTCTGAAAGAACTGGCAAAGTCTGTTAAGCTTGTGTCATAGCAACATTAAAGCAACATCACATATAAAACCCATTAAAATGAGCAGTGGACAACATGAAAACAGAATTTTCCAAACTTTTGTTAATGGATAAAGTGAGTGTCACTTTAAATGGCTAGAGCAATGGAATAGAGCAAGCGCTTAAGGTCCCAAACGGTGGTGGTGGGATAATTATTTGGGCTTGAATTATTGGAGGTACTTTAGTTGGTCCATGGGGTGTCCCAGAAGGCGTAAAAAATGATGTCAAATGCTTTTTCATAGTACATTGAACCATGGCTGAAGAATCAAAGGATGACATTCAGAAGAAGCATTTTTATCCTGGATAATGCTCCCTCGCATGCAGCAAACAAAAGCAAAAGGTATTTGCAATAACAGGGATTCTCTGGGCTACAGAAGATGGAGTGGCTTGCGAATTCACCAGATTTTAAACCAATGAGGCAATGTCTTCATGCAAGTGGATGCCAATTTAAGAGCAAAGATGAATTGTGGGATGCTCTCCAAGATTTATCAGAAGTAATAGCTGTTCAAGAAATCACAAACTTGACTTCATAAAAAAGGATTGCATATCCCTTAATAACATCGAAATTGCTATGTAGCTATTGTTTTCTAGTGCATTTAATGTTTGAAAATTATTTCAATAAACAAGTTATAAGTATATTGTGGTTTTTCCTCAACCACGTTAATAACTTGACACACTGAAATTAACAGACATTTCTATCTTCTGCCATAATTTTGCTAATATTGCTTTCAATACTTTTTTCTGACTCAAGTAGCGGAATAGTATTGTGAGCACTTTCTCAAAGTTACATGAATTTTTATTCACTCTTTCTTTAAATATTTAAAAGATGTAAACTCGTTAATTTGATACGTAGTGTAGATAGAAAGGCTGTAATGTACATAGGTACAACAACAATGATATTATAAGAGTAAAATCTGCTAGTTTATTGCCTTTTACTCTCTTCAACTGTACATGTTTTCATTTTACAAATAAAATATTCTAAAATTTCTTTTATCTAATATAGAGCAGATGTTACCCTTTCAGGACTCAAATTACTACCCTTATATTCTTTGTTGCATTAAAAATATACCATTTGTCCAAATTCTAGAAATGACAAGTTATTTTTATTATTTATTGTGGTTGGCAATTCAACTCATCTTCGGTTTTATATACACTATATTGATTTTTTTTCTTTTCCTAGATTCAAAATTGTATTGACTCAATCAAATCTATAATAATTTTTTTAGACATACTCATGTGCCAAATTTTAGCTCAATCCATCCAAAAGTACAGAATTTTACTTAAAAAAAATGTTTTCTAGTAAAAAATGTTATTTGGG
This sequence comes from Idiosepius hallami, assembly GCA_034780655.1. Classification (NCBI taxonomy): domain Eukaryota; kingdom Metazoa; phylum Mollusca; class Cephalopoda; family Idiosepiidae; genus Idiosepius; species Idiosepius hallami. The sequence goes on from JAUZSX010000052.1 coordinate 2,872,898, forward strand.
TTGAATTGCAATTAAATCCAAAAGATACATATTTATATATAAACTAATTTTCATCACTGAAGCTATAAACCTTTTTTAGTAATTTTTTGGGGAGGTGATATTTATCTACTATATATATAAAAATAATACAATAAAGGACTGAAGATGACATGCAGCAAAGAGAAAGACAGAAATAACAAAAAATTCAAAGAGAAAGACAGAAATAACAAAAAAAAAAACAAACAAACCTAAAACAACTTTTTTTTTAGTAAACAGCCCAGAGCAATAAAGAAATATGTTAGGATTGAAAGAAAATAAATATAAGAATTTTTTTCAATATATTCATTTATTTTACTTATTAATTTATTTACCAATGGTCTACAACATTCAAGGAATTCTGTTGAGATTCCAGTAGTCCAATATTGATTAGTATGAACCAGTGTGACAAACCTCAGAGATAGAGAGAAGAAAATACAGAAGTCAGTTGATTGGACATACTTCCTTTTCACACTGGACACTCAACAAAAGAAAAAAAAAAACGGATAGAAAAAATTTGGAAGCACAAAAAAAAACAAAAAAACTTCTCAATTTTTTTCCCTTGATAAAACAAAAAAAAAGTTAAATAGTTAAATGAAAAAAAAAAAATTAGATGGTGAGAGAAGAAAAAGAAGAGAACCCCCCACTTCCACAAATATAAATTATTCCTAGCAAAACCAGACTGATTTATTTATTTTTTTAAGTATTTAATGGAAAAAAGTGTGTGTGTATGTATATATATATATATATAAAAAGGGCTATGATAATATGCTTTTATTAAAGAATATTGTCATTACTTGACTATTTACCATTTCTTTTAATTCTGCACTTAGTAGGGCTGTGACAACATACTTTTTATTAGAAAATATTCTTATCACAGCTCTAATAACTAGGGATGTGACAAGCATATTGTCATAGGCTTAATTATGAGAATACACACACACACACACACACATACATATATATTCCTCAGTAGTGTTTGCTAGCCAAGCTAACAGAAAGGTGCATATATTGGATGTAGCACAATGAGCATGTCTAGATTCCTATACACTGAGCGATAGAAAAAAAAAATTCTGAGGTGCATTCATTTACACAGTTTTAGTTTTATTCCAATTTTTCTTCTCTCTTTCTTTCTTTCAGAGACTCAAGTTTTGTAGACGATTCTTGCAGCCAATTTTATATGGAAATGGGTGAAGGGGGAGGGGAAGAAAGTGAGTGAGTGTTGCTTATCTTGATTTTTAGGATTATTTCTTCATTTGTGATATTTTAAGCTGGATTAAGATCCTGGTTTGGATTAATTAATGGATTAGGACTGTTTCTTGTAGCTGGCTGCTTTAAAAAAAGAAAAAAAAAAGGTTTTTGGTCATTGGCTTTAATAGAGCCTAGTAACAGATCATTAGTATTATCATATATATATATAAATATATATATATATATATATATTTATATATATCTCATTTTTTTTGCTTTGTTTTGACCCAAGTATAGAGGAGGATAAAGAGGAAGAGAAAAGAACAGGAGAAGGGAGAGACCCAAGGGATTGATAATAATTTCAGTCCCCGTTAGTCCAACAGTAGTAGAAATAGGAGTAGGAGATAGTCCTTGCAGCGTAGCTAGTTGGAGGTTGGATTGGTCACTACTAGTTAGCAGCTTAATGACCAATAGCAACATCCCACTGCTGGCGCCACAGCTCCAAATGGCTTGTCATTGGCACCAAACAATTCATCAGCTCAGCAGCAGTTACTACCAGTGGTACCCCCACCGCCAGCAGATGGCATGCTGGTGTTGGCATTGGAATGTTGTGGACCAATCTTAATTCCATTAGCCTGGAAGAAAAAGACAAAAAAATACTAAAACATTTACTTACAAACATTTAAGACAAAGATATTTAACAGGAATAATCCAAATGGTTTGTTTGCTAGGGTTTAACAACCTATCAACCATTTGTGGTTATTTAAGGTCTCACAGGTTTTAGGGAGAATTTTGTCTTTTTATTTAGGATTTTTTTTTTATTGTTTGGTTGTGGGATCTTTGGTTTATTAAGTGCAATGGTCGTCTGAGTTTTGTTGAGTATGACTTTTGATGAATTTGGTTTGGTGGTAGTCAGGCTGTTTTTGATTTTGGTAGTTTTAAACTAATATTGTGGTTTTATGAAACAGTTGCTAAAGTATGTTAATATAATAGAAAAAAATATACTAGAGGACAATGCATATAAATCATGAATAACATCTTTGGTACTTAATTTCCAATAAAATTAATTCAGTATATTTATAGTACTAAAAACTTGCTATCAAACTGGTTTAATTTATTGTCAAATCCAATTAAAATCATTTTGTTATTAATCAGGTTTAATTTATGTGGGTTTTTTAATAACTCTGGAAGTTTGGCATTGAAATCATTTAAACACTTTGCAATTCATTTGATATAATTCTGAAATTGACTAAACTTCTTTGATAACTGCCAATATAATTATTGTTGTGCAAACAAAATTACACCATTAAATTAACATCAATAAATAATTTGGAAATTTGCATATAGATCTAGTTCATTCTTTTAGAAATCATCATCCAAATTGAATCTGTGATCCTAATAAATAAATAAGTGTTCCTGTAAAGGAATGTTAAAAGATATTCTCTTTTCATTAGGGTCTTGGTTTGATTTGGTTGAGTTATACTGATGATTTCTAAAGAATGAAATATCTATATGCAAAATTTCAAAACTATTTATTGATGTCAATTTGTAATTAATACGGTTCATTTATCTATCTTTCTAAATAAATATATTTTTATCATTCAAACATTGTAACCATATATTTAAACACTACATGTTAGTTTTTTGTTTTTTTTTAACTACTTTGGAGCTTACTGCTCACAATTTTTACAGTTCATAGGTCAGTTAACTATCGCTTAAGGAATGTCAGATTTTATAAGCGTTTTATATCTTAAATTAAGCCTTTGAAATGTTTTGGCAATGTAGCTCAGTTGGTAGCTTGTCTGACTAATTTTAACAAAACTCGGGTTAATCCTGTAATAGAATTTTTTTTTTTTCACACCAAAAACTAAGATATGAAGATTTACCAAACTACTTGGTCTGAACACTTAAAATTTAACATGTAGGGTATTCAGGCATGGAGCATGCTTTTTAATTAGTTTTCTGCCTATAAATTTAGCTGCTAAGGGGTCAAAGTTAAAAAAAGATTTTACCGTTGCAGTTTTTAACAAACTAACAAATTTTGGAAACACTTAAAATTTAGGATTTGGTTATTTTGAATCACGGAAACTATTTAATTTGCGTTGCCCTGGAAAATAACTACTAAGGGATCAAAATTTAGAATTCCATCACTCGTGCAATAAAAAAAAAATATTTTAAAGCAAAGCCTGGAAAAATCATGATTTAAATAGAAAAATGCGAGCATGAAAAGTAATATGGTTAAGATTAAACTTAGAAAAAAAAAATGTTGAAACTGGAAAAGAAAAGGACAAGATATTCTAGTAAAAAATATACATTTAACTTAAAATATTGCAGCATTAAGAACTCATATATGATGTTAAATTTGATTTTTTTTAAATTTAATGCTGCAATATTTTAAGATATAAATTTATTATATATTTTTACTAGAATATCTTGTCCTTTTCTCTTCCAGTTTTAACATTTTTTGCTCTAAGTTTAATCTTAACCATATTACTTTTCATGTTCGCATTTTTCTATTTGATTATATTTAACCCAATTGATACGTACCTCATTATTAATATCAAAAACACCATCCTGAATCTTTTGATAGATTTCCTTTGCTGTATTGATGAAAGCCTAGAAAAGCAAACAAAACATAATTAAAGTTCATTCCATTTGGTAAGTTTGAGACTCAAAAGTTTCAGATTCTTAAGACCATTGTTCCCACCTTTTAACTTATTTCCACCGTATTTTGGCCAATGAGCCTTCAACTGTTCTTTCTTGTCTAATTTTAGAGACTTTAAGGTATTTTGTAGCAAACCTTTTATCTAACCCATGGAGATTGATGATTCTTTTATTCCCAATTGAGTAGAAGTGTTACATATTCAACCTTCAATCACCAGATGATCATTTAAAACTGAGCATTGTCAGAAGATAGCGGTTTCAATTACTACCCAAGTCGGCCAGAGGGATTTACTTGGTCACAAAAACACAACTACGGAAGGCAGTGATTACTGAGGATTTGGTGACGAGAGACCCAGCATCCCTAACTGGGGTTGCGGTTAAGAAACACCTGAAGAAGGCCTGAGGGAGACTAGGCCGAAACGTAGTGTAGTAACATCAAAAATACCTACTAAGATGAGGACAAAAGTCCAAATAATAAAGTTAATACCTAAATTTAAAACTGTGTTAAGTGAACACTTGTCTATCAAAGCTTAAACTTGGCAGAAACAATTTTTTTTAAAGATTAAAACAAAGAAAAAAATAGATAAATGAGCAAAATGAAGATAATATGAACCAGATTTTTCCTGTAAAGAAAAATCAGGAATGAAATGAATTATGAATGGCTTCATGAGAAATATTTCTAATTGCAAAGACCTACAATAGATAGAACATCTAGGATGAAAAGTAGCATAGAATCATAGTTTTACAAAAGGTCATTTATGTGCTCTATGACAGCTTGTTATGCCATTTAACTGTGAAACTGTAGGTTTTCTCTTTCAGAAGTTTTCTGTCTGTCTCTCCCCGACACACGTTCTTCCATAACTTAGGAGTTGTATTTGCCCAGGAAGTTATAGTCAAAGTTATCCTAAATAAGTGCCTTTTTTTTTAGTTAACAAGCTCCATCAAATCTGTTGATGAAAAAAAGATAGTAGCAAAATAAAGATCTGGAAAAACATTGAGGACAGAAAGCTTTCACCAAAAAGAGAAAGAAAGAACAGACAAATCAATTTCAAAAGAAGAAATTAGCCTTCACTAATAAGAAAATCAATGTAAGTAACACATTCAGCTGATTCCTACAATAAACAGAGGAAAAAAAGCCACAGCAACGGCTTTTGTCCAAAATATTTCCCGAAAAAGTCATTCTTTGTGCAATCAAAACAACAACCTACAAATTTCACTTTTAAATAAAATAGGCCAACTAAATAAAATGATAAAAGTTAGAAATGAAAGTCTATAGCAAAACAAAAGCCATCCAGTTAAAATAAAATGAACAGTAAATTTGAAAACTTTTCACAAACAACTACACATTTTTCCACTCTTTATAAAACTAAAAATCACCGATAAGTTATGCCAACCACACGAACGAACTTACAAAAAAAACAATATGGTTAAAGAACACCTATTCATTAACCCTCAACCAAATTCAATAATTTTTTTTTCTTAATTGTTACGACCAAAGTTACTGTATGCACAGTGATTTTCTTCTGTCATGTGTTTCAAGGAAAAGAACTCTGAAGAATCTAACCAATTTCTTTGGGGTTTTCTTTTGCTTGTCAAAAGTGTGAGATTCCAAGAAGCTGCTAATTCAGGGGGAATGATACTAGAGTTGGGTGACTATGAGAAAATTGAGATGTTAAAGGCTGACCCACCATCGGATAATGAACTGTTTATAACATGGAAAATTCAAAGGTACCCAGGAGCTGAAGGAATATTTCATTGGGAATCGCCATTTTATGATGGATATTGAAGTAATAACAACTTAGGACAATAATCTAAACATGTAGAAACCCACGGTAGTTGAAAATATTTTAAAATACACATCAGCAAGGACTTTCTGATCATAAGAGTAAAACATTAGAACAAAGTGGTCCTTCAATAGAAAAATGAGTGGAATATATTTCAGATCAGACTATGAATTAAAAGAAAAAAAAATGAAGAACAGCTGTAGATATTACAAGAAACAGAACTACAGCAAAACCAAGCATCACTTTTTCCCATAAATTTTTGGAAAATTGTTGCACAGAAAATGGTTTTAATGATTTTTACCTGATAAAGAGTGACTATAAAGAGAGCTAATACATATCGATCTATTGTTTACGATGATGAAGGTTTTTTTTTTGTGACACCGGGGCAGACATCAGACAAGTAAACTAATATTTAGAAATTTTATCACAAAAGAAATTGTTACATAAATACATAGAAATAAAAATCTGATAACACTGAGATCTATAGGATAAATCTTATTGATTGTATAGCAGGAAAAAATACTTTTAGAATATTTTCACAACTTTTATAGTAAGATTTTGTTGGAAAAATGTACAAATAAATAAAAATGAAAATACCTCCTCCACGTTTGCTGCCGTCTTAGCAGAGGTTTCCATGAATATCAAACCATGCTCTCTAGCAAATGCTTCACCTTCTTCTTTTTTGACATCTCGTCTTGCTTCTAAATCACTACAATACGTGGAGAGGAAAAAAAACAAAATAATGGATAGTTTTTTTTATCATGTTGACAATTCATCACCTGAGCCTTTTCATCACTTAGGCATTTTTAAAATTTAAGTTCACTAATGTTTGCTAACAATAAGTTGAAACTATTTGGAAAAGTTTAAGATTTTTTAATAAAAAATAGAAAATTAATTGAAATAATTTTTTTATTGTCTATTTTTAAAAAAAAGCAGCTGGTATTCACTTTATAGATTTTAATAATCTCTCGTAAAATAAACCCAAAATTGTCTAAGGGGCTGAAAATTTAACGTAATAAAAATATAATTACATAATTAACATTATTACATGAATAAATGTATTTTTCTTTGGGGTGATGAAAGTTATCTATGTCAAGGTGATGAGAAGTCGGTAGACGAATATTTTTAATCAAACCATAAAAACTTTCATCTTGTAAATAGATAAATTATAACTTTTACAAACCTTACGAGATTTTGTAGGTTATATAAGAACTTAACAGTAAAGTTAGAAATATATTCAGCCTCTGAATCCAATTACATAACATTTTTAAGTTTCTTAATGGATCTAGTGTATAAACTGAAACAACTATATTTATTACAATTAGTAAATTCTGTAAATTGTTATAAAGAAGAAAAATAAGTAAAAACATTTAAAGTGAAAGAGAATTTAAAAATTGACTGACCTTTTGTTACCAATGAGCATTATGACCATGTTGGAATTTGAATGCTGACGAGCATCTTCTAACCATGTGGTCAAATGGTTAAAGGTGTCTCGCCTAAAAGATAAAAGAATTCAATTAAAAAAATTTTTTTTCATCATTATATAATCAAAAGAATTTTTTTTATTATTTGTCGACCATAGTCTTCATTATGGACCTCATTATCCCATGCCAAACTTCCCTATCAAGCATTGCTGTCCCTAGGTCCTCACTTCTGATACCTACATCCCTGGAGATGACATCAGGAAATGACAGTTTTCTTGTTCTTGGGTTATCAGAATATGGTTTTCATAGGAGAAGAGACAAGATAACCAGTTTTAGCTATTGAGTAGGCAACTTCACATTAAAACTTATATTCTTTATCTAACTTTACAATTTCAATAAACTCATATTTGTTTAAATCCTGAAGGGTTATACGTTTGTGTATGTACAACATATTTACAGAAAATAGACATGGACACCATTTGATTTAAATGGTATTGGTAAATAATAAGATGGTTCAACCCTCCCTCTAAGATACACTCAAAATTCATTTTTTAATCAAGTGATAATGTTGTGTAGAGGTTAAGATACACTCCAGCAAGTTAGTGTGGAAGGTAAAGCCATCTTTTTTTGTAAACAAAATCCTCACTTTGGGATATTATCAAAATGTAAAAAGAAGAAATTAATCCTAATGGTAACGGATTCAATCAAAATTTTAAGAGTTTTTGATAGTTGTATTAATCTAATTTCACAAAAACCTGGCAATAGCTAAAAAAAAAATTCTATTTTCCTAGTGGATCATTTAATCTGCATCCTTTCTGTTCTGTGATTGTACATCCCTCCAGTATAAATCAGATTGCCAGAATGTTAATGGTCATCACCAAAATTGAACCATAGATATTGCAACAGTTACCTTGAGCATTAATTCTATTAGTATTCAAATAAAACTTTAATTTATCAGCAAAACAAATTATCAAAAACCCAAGGACATCATTTTTTTTTTTAAAATTTGTCAATTTTTAGATTTAGGCCATTTTTTTCTCAATAGATCAAACATTAAAACAAAACTAAGTTAACGGTTTTAATATATTTAAAAAAATTTGAAGGAGATAAATTCAATAGGGACCTAGCCATTTTTTACTTTTTAGAACCTAGTAATTTTCAAAATTCTAGAAACAGCTATGAAAAGTCGAACTAACTATTTTCCAACCAATATTTTTAGTACTGATCTGGTATTTATTCTTCTAGTTTCATATAAATCAGTTTTCAATATATATTTTCTATGAATAACTGAGGAGACAGCAATGAGGATTGTTTTTCCTGGTATAAAACAAAAATACATATAAGTCTTAATATTTATAAACTCCTTTGTATCAAAAGCTTAGTTTTATAGGAAATCAATCATGACAATGATCAATAAATGTTTGTAGTGTTTGAATGTCTGAAAGAAGTATCACAGTAAATTGATTGCTTTCGTGTTTTACAGCATAACAACCTTTTTAGGTCATTTAATGCCAAGAACAATCATTATATACACACATTTTTTTTTTTTAAATGACACTATTTTCACTGGAGGGAATTAAGGATTTATACCTTTTTCAAGGGTATTAGTCCAATTATGAACGCAAATGGAACAACTAGGATTTGAACTTGTGTACTATGATTCTGAAATCTGACTGACTACCCACTAGGCCAAATGAACTTCCACACAAGTTGCCTTTGTAAACTTGGAAGATTAAATGAATGCAATTTTCACATTATTTGAAAGTAAACAGATTTTCGAATATTTGAAATAAAGTTGTGCATTTGTTCTTCAACATAATTCATTCAAGAACTGAGTCTGAAAAGTAATTTGTTTGAAATCTGAATCCATTTAACCTAAAAGTTTTTTTTTTTTCTTGTCAAGTCTCATTGTATATTTTACAAGTTTTATCTCCAAGAAGATTTCAAAATCCAAATTTCATTCCAAAACCAATGCAAATTTTTTTTTTCAATGGTTCAAATTCAGATTTGTATGAGATCCTGGATGTTCAAATACCAAAGTTTTACTGAGATCTAAACAGGAAACCTGGAATCCTGTTTCATTGTTTTAATTATATTAAATATCCACAGGAAAAAAAAAACAAAAAAAAAGGGGGGCCAAGCATTTCCAGACAAACTTTTTTTTAAGGATCAATAAAAAAAGTTAATAAAACCATGCCGATATTAGTTGGTATACAATACACTAATCAACTAATAATTAGCAGCTTAAAGAAGTTTGAAAGTGAAATCAAAATATATGATAAAATATGCTGAAAGAACATGTAGAAATTATTACAATCTTATTAAAATAAGAATGAAATGGCTTGGTTATGCTGTGTGTTTGAAATATTAAATAAAACAAGATTTGAAAAATAAAAAGATTATGAGTGAATGTAAAACCAACCTTGTTATGTCATAAACAAGCAAAGCGCCTGCTGCTCCACGATAATAGGACCGAGTTATTGATCTAAATGATTCTTGTCCAGCCTAAAAAAAGGAAAATAATATTGAAATTTTGCAAGAAAAATATTAACAAAATTGGAAAATATACATTGAAACAAAAACAAACTACATCTTACATTATTATATAAGACAATTACTGAGTTTAATCAGACTTTAAACAATTAAATTAATAAGACTAGAATAACCAATAAAACATTTGCCAATAAACAAAATGCATATATTTGTATTACTAAATTACATATTAAGAGAAATCTAGTATTCTATACTTATTGTATTTCCCTTCATATAATAAGCTGATCTCCAAAATCTGGCCCCCAGATACTGTAATCTGACTATTTCATCAAAGTTGGTCTCTAAATATAATTAGTTTAAAGACTGCAGGATAAGACATTCTTTTCATTTTTAAACCAGCCATTTTTTTTTCAAATGTTTGTGGATGAGAAAAAGTTTGTGATAGACGCCAGCCCCAGAAATTAATGAGTTATCACAAATGGCCTTTCTTGTGTTCCTCTAGTTAAGTAAACACCCTGTCAGTGTGTCAAGCAATGGGAAAGTCCTGCTCCTCACCTCATTGAAGTGAGCCTGAAGATCAACACTATGGAATGTCTGAAGATTCTGGAAGAACTTCTCTTACCCTTGATTAAGAAGAATAATGATCCCAAGACAGTGATGTTCATCCGGTATTCATGGGTCAAAAACTGTGCTGAACTTCTTCTAGAGAAAGTTGCAGCTTTTTAAGTGGAAATCAGCTTTTTGGCAGAATCAAATCCTGTGACTATTGTTTATAAGGCAATGTTGAGAAAGCCTGTAATAATTCCTCCATAAGGCTAAAATTCTGTGCTTTCAAAAAAAGAGTTAGCTGTCAAGGCCTGTCGTGCTTTTAGAGCTTGCATTCAGCAAAGGTGAACACAGATGGTAGGCACATGGAATAAAAGGTTTAAAATTAAATTAATTTCTATTTAAAAAAAGATATTTTTGAATTTTCACTAACATTATCTATTTTATCTACAGCAAGCTCCTGTTTAACACAGCTGCATATAAAAATTTCAGATCAAAGGTTAGTTTATAACTTCGTGAAATGAGTTTGTTTATGTTTGCATTTCACATGAATATTTTCAAAGGTCATCAATTGAAAGAAATATTTTCATTCTTATGGAAATTCTAATAACTGTAAATTAATTGTTTTAATTACCAAAATGAATACGTATTTAAATATTATACTTTTGTTTATTAATGATTGAAATAAGAATTTAAAAAAATAATTTGTCCAAGTCATTTTCTTTTGTGCTTAATTGTTTTAAATGTCAGAAGAAAATCAATAAAAAACAAACGGTTTGTAATTTGAAATTTCACTTTTCATAACTTGAATTTTTTAATGTCAATTTTAAAGAAGTATTCATAATGACCTTTTTTTTTTAACTTTATTTTTCATTTTAAAGTTCAGTCTGTTTTCTTTAATCTGAATAGCTTAAAAAGTAGCTATTTTCACTTAAAATTTACATTTGTTGGGCAGTGGTTCTAATTGCTTTAGGCTACCAAATGCAAAAATTCTTATTCCTAAATGGAATCCTTTATTCTAAATCCAAGGAAATAAAAATGTTAAAAAGTGATGTCATTTAACAAAAAGAATTTCAATTTCAAAAGATGAAAACTTGAAACACCATATTATAAAAATTCATTTTCTAAAAATAGATTTCAGTGTTATTGATTCATTACCAATCTGTCACTTATGTTCTTAATTTATAAATGATTTATTTCTTTCTGCATTTTCAATCTATGGAAGCAAAATTATTGTTCAGTTATTTAAAACAAAAAAAAAACAACAAAAAAACAAACAAACTAACCACATATCAAAAAAATAATTAATGCAGGTTGTTTATTAGGATTCACAAAATAAGTGTTTTAATATTATAAACAAGTATCATCTCTACATACATTAAAATGGAAATTGTGTGTGTGTGTGTGTGTATGTCCATTTTAATATCAGATAACTCTGTCAATTTTTGCTCTACAGACTCGAGATTTGACATATAGAATATAGAAGTTTGGGAAAATTATTTTAACCCATTTTGGCTCAAATTTGGCTGACAGAAGGTCAGAGTTCAATGATTTGATTTTTAAGAAATCTACCAAACTCTTCCTACAATTTACGGTCTTAACACTTGAAATTTTAGATGTAGGTTAATTGGATGTGGATCTAAATTTATATTTGGGTTTAAGTCCAAAAAAATAATTGCTAAGGGGTCAAAGTTCATGAAAATTTTACCTTTCTGTTCATTACGGTCTAATCACTTGAAATTTAACATTTACATTGAAAAAGAGAGACTTTCTAACCACCTAGATTGTCATCCATATTTCTACATAAAATCGCATCGAAAAGCAGTGTCTCTTGAGGCTCATAGGCCATAAGGGCATACTCGATTCTAGACCTACCAGTCTATTTTGGTTACTGTCGACTGTGTTTTTGGTCAAGAAACTTGCATTTTCCAGGTATTTCTCTTTCTTTGCATACCCACTTTGTTTTCAACAACAGTTTTTAACGAAATTACACCAAACTTCAGATATACATTTCCGATGCAATCCTTCTACGCATGGTGTCAACAGTTTAAAAAAAAAAAAAATCAGAGTTTTGATCCCATTTTTGCGTCTCTTTTTACCAAATTTTTAGCAACATGGGGTTGCATCTATCCGATTTGAACCAAACTTCACACACTGATGCCCAGTGTGGCCTATATAGATTATCAAATTTTTTTTTTTTTATCAAAAACGTCAATTTTAAGCAGATTTAGTGAGTGGCCATTAAATCAGGGTTCATTTTGCCCAAATACTCCAATTTTTCAATTGATTGGCAATAATTATTTTCGATACTATCAGACGCTACCCTTAATTGTTCCAAAATGATCGCTGCAAAATTCTGAAAATTGCATTAAAGCACGAAACGGTGAAATCCATTTTCAGATTTAGCCGATATTTTGGCCCTTTTTTGGTGTTTATGTTTTTTGCTTTTCCCACATTTTCGATGTTTGTTTATGATGAATATTAACAAATGATATACTTTCTATACATGACTTTATTGCCAATTATGATACTAGATTATGGAATATAAGATTTAAAACCATCTTTTATGGTGACTTACTTTCCCAACGTTTTTTGTTTTTTTATTGACAAACACTTATGACCAGTTTTGATGAAAATTTTACACAAAGATGCTATAGGCTTATCTCTGCCAATTGCAAAAAATGTTTTTCAAAAAATTGCCATAGCGTTATATTGTAAACTGGACATTTGTCCTGTTCATTTTCTACCAATCACTCTAAAAATTCACAGGTACATTTTTTCCATGATTATAAATACTTTTGCATAAAGAATTTCTAAAAGCTATTTTTAGCCATGAACATTTAATGGGGGTTCAGTTTCCTATTGATTTTATACAGTAAATTGATCTGACTTTTTTTTTTTTTCTGTACAATTTAGACAAACAAATTTCGACTGTAAAAAAAAAATTTACATATTTTCAGTAGGAATTGGGCACTGACTTATTGGCCACTCATTTTTTTAAAAATAATAACATTATGATATAAGTCTTTTATAACATGTTATTTCAAGTCATGTCAATATTTTTATATTGTCCATTTTGCTTGTTGTACATGTAGTCTTTTATTGACACCTTAAAAAAAATTAACGCTGTTTTCTTTTTACGTTAGAATTTATATTCTAAATATTTACCAAATATCTCCTTTTTTATGCTATCCACATCAAAAATTAAATGGCAATGTTTTCACCTCCTTTTTCTTGGGAGTTTTTGTCTGATGATCTTTTTGTAATTTTCTATGGACACTTAATTCATTCAGGCACATTTTAATATCTAAAATATCAATTAATACCCATTATTCTAAAAAAATAATTCCAATCTTTGAAAAACATTTTAAAATTTGTTATTGGTACCCCGATATTTAATGAGGGGAACCTATGTTTTGAGGCATGTTCATTCGTTCGTTCGCGTTTTTCTCTGCAACCATCCGTTCAATTTTT
>JAUZSX010000052.1:2943926-2959957 GCA_034780655.1 Idiosepius hallami
CATCTGCCCGAGGCAGCTAAAGGTGAATGTAATGGTTTTGACTGGGATTTGAACTCGCGTAATACAATTTCATAGCCCAAGCTTTTACCAATGCTCCACCGTCGCTGCCCAAGTTGTTGGCCTCAAGTATATCTTTATTAGAAAGAAAGGAACCAAAATGTAACCTGTGTGAGTTTGAGAACCTCTACAATAGAGTGTTGTATCTGAAAATAAGACATAGGTGAAGGAAGGAGAAGAGAGAGGAGTCATAGTCAAGGATAATAATCATAATAATAATAATAATTATAAAAAAGTTTTGTTCAGTTCTTATGATGAGACAGTAGCAGAATATGGAGAAGCGGTAGATGGAAAAGATGAGGCAGTAAAAAATAACATTTTCTTTTTTTTTTTTTTTTAAATATATGAAAAGAAAAGAAAAAATCAGAATAAGAAAGAAAGAAAATCTTTTCAAATTAGCAGATAAAAGAGTAAAGAATGAAAAAAAAGAATGAAATAACAGAGAAGGAGAAAAAGAAAGAAAAATGACATTTCAAGAAATTAGCAGAATTGGAAGGAAGATTTAAATTAACTTAATTAAAAAAAAATTAATTAAATTAATTAAAAGACGAAGAAGAAGAAGAAAAAAAAAATTCTATCAATTTCACAGTACATCTTACTTTCGTCCCAGAAATCCATACAAATGTTCAATGTGCTTAATAACAGTGTCTATGAAATTAGGCTTTTCTCTGTGGAAAGAACGACCGATACTTGTTGAAGCTCCGCCCATTGCAGAGGATGGAGAGGTTGATGCTGATGCTGTGACATCAGGGGCTAGATCCCTGTTGGGGCCCTGCTGACTACATTTGGATAACTCCTGATGTTCCTTAGTAGGCTCGTTTGTCGAGGAAAGCATGCTGCTGCTGCTACCAGCACCACTACTGAGACCGCCAGCTTCATTGCCACAGTCGCCGCTATCAGACGTAGGGGAAACTGTGCTCATCTGAAATCCTGTGGATGATGTGTCATCATTATTTACAGTATCCACCATTTCATTTTCACTGAGACGGCGACGCTTCGACGGGGTTTCTAAGGAGTCCTCAACCTCAGGGTTCCCTACTTGCTCAGTGGAGCTAGGCAGCTTTTCTGGAGATGCCAAAGAGGGCACCTGCTCTTCAGCAAGATCAGAGTCCGTAGGATTGCTGGTTACCATAGCAACGTCTGTGTTTACAGGTGAGTCTGGACAGGTAGCAGTCGTCGTTAAAGAAGTGGTTGTGATTGGATTGGCGGTGGTAGTCGAGGTACTATCCACGCTACTATTGGTGGATGCAGTGGTGTTGGTAGTAGAAGTGGTAGTGGTGAGTGTGTTAGTAGTATTGGTGGTGGTGGTGGTGGTTCCTGATGATGAACTTGTGGCTGTCGGAGTGCTGGCTAGAGATGAGGAAGATGATGGGGAGCAGGGGGGATCATCACAAGTGTTGTTGCCCATCTCTGCCCTCTGTCGTTGCTGGTACTCACAGCACACCTTGTGGATATGCTGCAGGCTGTCAGTAAGTAAGCTGCTCAGTTGTTTTGGAGGCTGCACAGAGAAGATCAGTAGCATGGCACGGAGGTCGCCGTTGATGCGCTGGCAAATAGCAAACAGCTCTGGGTCGGTCTTCACGTTTTCTGTAGCCGACTTTTCAGCAGTAATGGATGCCACAAGACTGTCCAGCAGACTCTGGCCAGGGTCGTTTAACACCTGCTGGTGGACCTTAGGGAAAAAATTGCAAAAAAACTGGTAGATGATAGGACTATTCAGAGACATGCGCTCATCCAACAGCACTGCGTTCACATACTCAATGAAGTAATAGCTGTTGCACAGCAGTTTAATACAGCTTTTATCAAACTGCTCTAGGTGGTAGATTTCGTTCCAGAGCTTAGCAAAATAAAGTGAATGCAGAGGTACACCCTCGTAAGCAACCATTGCACTTAGATTGATCAAGTCTTTGGTCAGGTTGTGCTGGTTGACAGCAACCCTACACAACAAATCGATGAACAAGTGATAAGGAGTGAAGAAATCCGAGAGAGCGGCATCGTACGTTTCATCAACACCCCGAGTCGCCTCAAGCTGATTGGAAAGCAAAAACATTTGAAACTGGGGTCGTGGTGGTCGAACGTTAGACTTGGAGCAAATAGGTTTCTGACCCCTGCGGGGAAAGTAGGGACCCATAGACACCAGATTCGAATCTTGAAATGCTTTGTGGGAATCCCGTAGGATCGTGACAATAGTTAGTATGATGTCTTTCTGGAAAGTAAGTACCATTTCTTTGAGAACCTCGAAGCAACTCTGCCGAATTTCAGGTGGAGTGTAAGAGTTGAGTAAGGTAAGAAGCTTCCTCACGAATTCAGCTCGTTCATTCCAGTTGAAGATGCATTCCTTGACATGCAACGTAGTTGGATTTTTCCGTTCCAAGTAATGCCTGGCCACTTTCAGAACAGGCAGCAGCAGTGTCATTAGGTCAACAATGTCCCCTGTCACGTGGCAGGCAGTAGCCTCATGGTACATAACATGAAGTGTAAAAAAGGCCTCAGTGATCATTTGCAGTCCTTGCTGATAGATAATTAGCAGACGGTCATCGGTACTGTCCACAAGAATCTTAAAACTATTAATAAGGGTCTGCCAGCCAGAGCGGGCGTCAAGGTGTTGCAGGTACATTTGTATAGTTGTCCTCCGAAAATTGTTTATAGCTTTCAACTCTTCTTCGGTACTGTCCGGATGTTTCATAGCCATTACTCGCATCATTTTAAAGAGCTCCTCAACAGCGGCGGTATATTGCGCAGGGTAGGGTGAAATATTTTTGAAAGCCCACAAGATGTTTTGGTGTTGGGCAAGCTGGCGGGTGAAAGAGCGAGATTGTAAACAGCAGATGCGCAGAAGGCCGTAGTAAGCAGGAAGCATGCCACGATTGAACATGACAACTTCTTGGTCATCATGATCTGCAAGGATGTAGTTGAAAGCAATGTTTTTACACACATGTGTGTTGGTCACAATCAGTTTTACATTGTCAGGGCAATCAACACATACTTGATACCAAAACAGAAGCATAGCCTGCTTGTTATGATGCATTGAAATTTGAGGTTCTGATAATTTGGGTTGGAACAGCTGCCACAAGTCAGCAAAATAGCGGCCAAACATGAGCTTCTCCTTCTTGGAAATCAGGCAGTACGTCATGACAGCAAAATAGCAAACAAGCTTGCTGGTGCCATGCGTCTGGGGGTCGACATATAGACGTGCTCGAGAGAGAAGAGAGAGTAAATGTTCGTAGATCTGATGAAGGACCGATAGGGCATCTGACGAGAGGAGGAGCTCTTTGTGTGGGCTTAGGATGCTCCTTGCAGTTCGGAATGCCTGGCGGAAATTCAGATTTGGCACAAGAGAAACTAGTAGAAAACTAGCAGCATTCCTTACTCGCACGTTGTTATGGGCAATAAGATGAGCTTCTACCCAATTGTCCATCTGCTGAAGGACCCAGGCGTTGGCTATTTTGTTTCGGGTCACTTGTGTTGATAACCATTCAAGGCACTGGTGAGGGCAGCACTCGGTGAGCTCCCAGAAACGTTGAAGGATGTACTGCATGAATGGTGGCATGCCTGGAGGACCTCCGATGAATTCAACCAAATACGACATAAGTTTGAAGAAAGGCTGTGCTTGCTCAGCATTGAGTTTTTTCACCGCGTTGAACAACATCTGCACAATGGCCGTGGCTAGGGAATCATTCCAGCGACAGAGGCTGAATATCAGGTTACAGGTCTGGCGTACGTTGATATGGTCCTTGATTTGGTTGTAGAGAAAGGGAAAGTTTTTACCTCCGATAATGCTGTTATAATCCTTCTCAGAGAGGCGTAGCTGATTGTCTTCACCCCTTGACCGTTCAACAAGCTGTGCAATGAGTGCAATCATTTTGTCCAGAGCCAGAGGCCGATGCTTATCTTCAGGCATTGCAATGACATCGTCTTCCTCTTCGTCATCCGATAAGATTTCCACATAATTCTCTTGCGCTTTCTGGCCCATGTAGAAGTTAACAATGGTTGAAATGGCGTTGATATTAATCAAGAAAAAGCATTCCTCATCACCCATCTTGGCAAATTCAAGCAGAAAACTGAAATATTCTGTGAGGTGTTTGCTATGCGGCCGCACACCGTGTTCCAGAATGGATAGCATCCGTTTGATGAATTTCGTGGCACAAGTGCGATTGCTAAGGCTGTTTGAGTCGACTACTTCTTCTGTACCATTGACAGATGGCAGCAAATCATACCGGATACTTTTCAGCTGAGTTATGACGTGTACAAGCAAACGTTGGAACATTTGTCTTACCATTTGATTAGGGCATTTAATGAGTATCTGTTGGGGCCACCAGTCACATTCAGACATGTGTTCCAGGAACCATTCACAAGCAGCTTGACACGAATTAAACTGTTTGGTAAGCAATTCAATCCACTGAAGCATGGTTGGTTTCTCTTTTGCATGAATATGAGTCTCCAGGACAAAAGAAGCACTCAACTGTGCGGCCATCAGGGACACTTTTCTGGGGTCATCTCGAGGCAGTGTTGTCTGGATATAGCCACAAAGTTGAAGCATGAATCCAAAATAGGTATGCTCAAAGATGTTCTTGTCTTGCAGGAATTGCATGTTGTCCTGCCATATCCAGTCAGCTAGCTCTCTTGAAAGGTCAAAGTTAAATTTTTGGGGTGGTTCTGACGTGGGGTCCTCTTCGTCTGTAGGCACTTCTTTTTTCTTTGGAGAACACCGTTCATAAAACAACATGTAGGCACTATTGGTCTTCTCAAAAGAAAAATCCATAAATTTGTCCGTAACCGAGTCGTAAGTTTTGCTCGTCATCTCACCTCCAAAACATTCAGTGGCAATTTGACTCGGGTCGAATGGTTTTACTTCTGCATCATTGAACAGGTACCACTTGTCTTGTCCCGTCTTAGACTGGTTTATACGGTCTCGAATAAAGCTGTAATAGTGACCCCCATCAGCTGTGCCTGTGTGCACCGTTACCCCAATCAATTCATATTCATAACATTCAAAGTCATTGTCCTCGTTAAAATTATTGCCACTCTTTTCATCATCATCTTGCAACTTGTCTGGTCCCATTAGGTTCACCTCCATGTATTGGGACATATCCAAACGCAGAGGAAATGAAAAGTGGGTATTCACTTTCTCCTTCATCATTGTCACCATGTTGAAGGTATAACGCATGGTGTTGAAGCAGAGGATTTTTGGCAATTTCCGGAAGCATGCCCGCTTCTCAGCACGCACTTTTTTCTGACACTTGGAACAAGTGTACATGTTGTCACCTTCGAGCATATCCTTCACGGTTACCTCGTCAAGAGAGTCGTACAAGTTCTTCATGTCAGTAACCTGGCATCGGACGGTGTAGAACTCTTCCACAGTACGGCTGACGTGTGGGCAGTCAAGTGAGACTACGTTGTTTGTGAGAACGCCGCCAAACAAACTCTTGACTAATTTTTTCATGTCAGTTGACATTTCTTCCAGTTTGGTGATCAGATCTGTGAAAAATTCAGTCATGTCCTTCTGCTCTCCAGTATTTAATGGTTGTTTGTCCATTGTGTAAGTCTTACAAAAACTTTTGGGGTTGTAAGCTTTACGCTCACTCTCCTGTAGATAAGCAAAGATTTTCTGAAGTTCAATTAAAGTGCTCTCGTGTTTGGTCTGTTCTGTGCATTTAGCCTGCAGCACAGATTGACGGGCCTGCGGAATCATGTACAGATGTTGCATGCAGGTTGCCATGTAGCATGTGGCTCCCAGGTTGGTAAGTCCTACGTAACCACATTTTGATCTCCCATCCTCGTGGGGCCAGTAGTCCCAGGGGTAGGGAGAATGAGAATCTTTACTATGCTGCTTCATCATTTTCTCATGGAGGATCGTATAGTTGTCCACACTTCCTTTGACCATTTCAACCAAAAGATCATAGGCAGCTGCCCGAGAAGCCTGGCTTTTACACTTGGGTAGATTCCGGTTGCTGGGTGACGGCAAGGCAAAGAGGCACCAGAAGATATCTTCAAGAAAAACACGACCCTTTTCAGAAGTCTTAAATGGAGGATCGTGCTTAAGAATTGCGGTACACAAATTTAAGAGACCAATCAGGGCGTCGTCTTCTTCGTAACCATGCCTTGTTTCGTAGAAAGAACGGGAGATGATATGATTTGCAACTTCTTTGCAAAGGGTATCCAAATTCACTGGACTGTCTGAATTGTGGTTTGCATCATCCTGCGAGATATTATCTACAAAGCGACACACCAGCCAAAAGTAATCTCGACACCCAGGACCATAGGTCTCTTTCTTTTCCTCTTGTAAATAAGAATCATTCAGTTGCGGTTTTAGGAGCAGGGCTTCATGCAAGAAAGAGAGCATACTTGACAATATTGGCAATAGGAATGCATAGCCACTCCTATTCTCAGAAGTCTTTCCTAAACATAATTGATACAATCCTGTACAAACTTCTTTCCGTACGCAAGGTTCAGGAGCTTCAAGTGTTAACCTTTTCAGCCAGGTATTGAAGTTAGGTGTCATACAAAACTCATTCTTCAGTTCTTCACAAGAATAAGCCCAAGATACTAAAAAGTTTAGGGCATAGTGAACAACTTCTGGACGACCCCATGTCCCGGTATTGCAAAGGTTAGTCTCAATCGGAATTGCAGCATCAAAGAGAATTTGCATGATGATCTGAAGGTCGGTACTTACATTCAGCATGGACATGATGGTCTGGTTTAATCGGGGAACAACAATCTTGTCACAGTTGCTCTTTTGACGCTTCATCTTCTTTCGTGGTATTTCGTAATTTTCAAACACGTCATCGTGCCCAGCCTCGGCATCTGATCTTTCCACAGAAAACTGACTTATAAGACGCAGTAGGTAGGCCAGGCATTCTTGATTCCACTGGTTCCAAGTTTCTCCGCCTTTTGCCTGCAGTGTTCCAGACTTGAATATATTCACTAAATGGCTGAGGCCTCCTTTCGACACAAACTGTTTTGTCCAAATTTCTTCTGGTACCTCCTGTCCTTCGGCACTCATTTCCGAGTCTGTGTCGCAGCCACTTGACTGGGACACAGATTTTTTCTTACTCCTCGGATTCTTTGAGAGGGATTCAACAATCTGCAGGGAATACATAAGTCGGTGAGGACGTTGCGAGTCAAGCAGACGACTCCAGTCGATCTTATCTTCTAATTGTTCACGTTGTTCGCTCGGAGTCGATGGCATTATACTTTTGAAACCATCCAACATTTCGGGACTTGTTGGCAGTAGCATAAGCAACTCCCAAACCCGACGCGAGAAGATCTTGGCTTTGCTTTGCAAATTCCACCTTTCCTTGCTTTCTAACTCGACAGTCTGGAAACTGAGATTGCTAAGCTGTTCAAGAAGCGTGAGGAGCCTCTCAAAATTTGGATCCTGCAACAAAATCATCATCGGCAGGCGTTCAGGACTGGGGGAAGGAAGGCAAGACGACGGTAGCGTACCGTCCATCTTTCGCTGAGGTCGGCTGGCACCAACAGACACAAAAACCAGCTGTAAGTCTTTGAACTGCATCTCACTTAATGTCTTCTCATCGTTATCAACTGTCAATTCTTGTCCAAGAGTGATCATGCGAATCGGGCCATCACCTAACATGGCGCCAAGAATTGGAGAAAGCATTGAGTTGCTATGGTTACCAGTTGACTGCTGTCGCTGAAGCTGCTGCTGCTTCTGAAGAGCCTCCCACCATCGAGCAACTTCGGCACGGAGCTCAGCAATAAGGTCTGTGGAAAGCATATCCAGAGGAGTTTTCTCAGAGATTCCGGCAGGCTGCAGTAGAATACGAATCGGAGCGGATTGTTTTTCTTGTACATTGCGTAAGTGACTGACAATGCCCCGTCCGTCTATGTGCCAGTTACGCAAATGGTAAGCGTACCGTTTGCGAAAACCTTCCAAATGATTTTTTAGGAGAATCAAACCCCGCTGTATTACCAATAGATTCATATCCGGATTTTCTTCAACATTCTGGGAAGCAGTAAGCAGACTGTCCATACAGCGCCAGATGAATTCTTCTTCTTTCTCCAAGAGACCATTTCCGTAGTTGATATAATAATTGTTCAAAAACTGGATGGCAGTAATACTCACGTCCGTATTTAAAGCCCGTAGAGCTATCTGCCACAGTTGATCCATGCCACAAACTTGATCCTCAGATAATGGAGTATCCAGCGAGGCATTGGCAATCCGAGCTAAGTGGGATAACTGCTGGAACAGGTTTAATCCAATCATACTCATCGATTCAGGTTTAAGCTGTGGCATTTTTTCCAAAAAGATGTGCTTGAATGTGTCCAGGCACATAGCATGGTGATGTTCCTTACTCTTGGCTTGGTTTAGAAACCAACTGAGACATTCGTCGGAACATTCAGGATCAGTGGCCAGGCAGGCCCATAGTGTGTCCACCTGCTCAAGGCTCAAACGGAAGCTCTCTGGTGACCCAGGGGCGCTAAAGACACCGGTCAAAAACTGCAGCCTTACCTTTATCTGTTCCTTGTGACTGTAGAGACTGTGATTTTTCTGGCTAGATTTATGGTTCTCGGTATAATGGATGAGATCGTTGAAGAAGTGCAGCATCATGTTCAGCTCTTTCTCTGCCCACATTGTGACAGCATGGTTATCAGAACCACTTCGATATTGAGGGAAAGAACTGAAGATCTTGGGTAGCAAGCGTAAAGAAACAACCACGGATTTGTGGGCAGCAACGTTTTCAATGCAGGCTTCGATAAACTTAATCTTGATACGCCTGTCCGGTGAATAACAAACTAACGTATATAAATCCTTTTCTGCTTCAATAACTAAACCATCAGGTAAGAGGCAGGCAGTGTCATCTTGAACAAGATCCCATAGAAGTGTGTTACCTTTCTTACAGACATCATCAAATGTGAAATTAGTACATGATGACACAGGTAATTCCTTCTGTGATGGCCGGGGATGGATGACATGCGGCATGTGGGTGTGGTACATTGAGGCCATACTAGCTAGGTGTTGTTGCATCTGGTGCGCATTGAAATGAGGATGAGCATTTATTTGTGCAAGTTCTTCATCACTAAGGACCTCCTCCCCATCAAAGTCTGCCATGTTCTTTTCAGATTTTGTGCTCATACGAGAACTGTGACAACTTCCCTCAGGGCTTAATATATCCTCTATGTAGTCACTCTGGATATTGCCATGGGAGTGGGCCTGTATATGCTGGATATAGTTGGCACAATCGAACATCTCAGCCTCATCACCACGGTTCTCAAACTCCTGAGCTGACTGTGATGATGCAACTCCCTGAATGCTACTGTCGGCACTATCATGGTTGGCAGAGGTGGATGGCCTCACTTCAGAATCGTGGGAATCTTGGGAATCTTGAGATAAATTTCCAGCATCAGAGATGGCCATTTTTTTATCTCCTTCAGCTCCAACTTCCAGCTCCTTACAATGACTAGCAGTCATGCCGTCACTATCATCGCGGGCCTCAAGAGAGACAGCTCCTGCTCGAATGCTTTGCTGTATGCGGCCACCATTCTCTGACCGCTGTAATCCAGGACGGATACGATAGTGCTTCTTTCCCTGTCGCTGGAAGACAAGACAGGCCTGCTTTAACAGTCCCTGTTGTTGCTGCTGAACACGGTGTTCTTGTAAGCCGTGCTGACTTTCGTAATGTAGCTTTGCGCCGTGCATCAGCTTGGCTTGTCTTGATTCATTCGTATCAAAATCAGAACTGTCCTCGCTCTCACCGTGACACGTATGTTTTACATGAACCATCTTGTCATGCTTCAGCATATCCTCGTCCGATTCTTCATATTCCGATTCCATCTCTTCCTCTTCTTCTTCCTCTTCAACTTCCTCCTCTTCTTCTTCTTCTTCCTCCTCCTCTTCCTCTTCTTCTTCTTCCTCGTCATCTTCGTCTTCGTCGGAACACGTGCCTTGGCCAGTGTCTCTGTACGCCTGGGAAGTCCGACCACGTGCTGTCCTGGGTTGGCATTTTAGAGCCACCGGTGGACGTTTCACACCTCGCCGCTTTTGGATTCCGTGTTTGAGGGCTGCGCATATCTGTCCCTCACCAGCACTCGACTCACTGCATTCCACGTCACTTTCGCTGCCGCTGCTGCCACCACCAACTTGGCCAGGGGGCACGAACTCCTTGGCCAGAGTTGAAAGCTGGGTGCTATCTTCTAAATCACTCTCGTCACTGTTTTCACTGTGACCAGGAAATTGTTGGGAACTTTTTCCGGACACTTTCTGGCGGTGGTCCGAAGTGTGCTTTTTGGAATGCACGCTTTGTTGCTGGCGAGAAGCTATTTTATTATCATTTTTACTATGTTCTTTCTGGGGATCATCCGAGGGAGACTGTTCATTTTTAACATCAGCAAGCCCAACTCTTTTACCAGTATGTGCGTCTGTAACTTTGTCAGTCTCTACTTCAGACAACTGTAAACTCTCACTGCTACTCATATCTGGTTTATCAGCTTTACCATGTTCAATATCTTCATCATCCTGTTCTAAAACTGGACCAATAGCCTGGGGTTGATCAGGGGCTTGTTGGTGATGGACGGCAGCTACGTGACTCTGGGATGTAGCACATGTACTCCAGATACACTTGAGGAGGGCAGATGCAAGATAGAGTGTTGATTCTGTGTGTGCTGAGGGGTCAAGAGATGATACCAGCTTGGACAAATGCTGCACCAGCAGTAAGTCTAGATTTTTTATACGCGGGATCAAAATGTCATACACTTGCTTACTGCAGTGTTTTAACTGACTTGCAGCCCAAATACAGTCAATATGTTCATTTGTAATTTTACCTTCCACAGCTAAGATGTTAAGTATTATC
This sequence comes from Idiosepius hallami, assembly GCA_034780655.1. Lineage (NCBI taxonomy): Eukaryota > Metazoa > Mollusca > Cephalopoda > Idiosepiidae > Idiosepius > Idiosepius hallami. The sequence continues at coordinate 2,954,795 of JAUZSX010000052.1, forward strand.
TGGCTCTGTTTTATGATTTCAACATGCAAATTGGGCCCAAATATATGTTCAATGATCTTATTTTCAAGGAGCCACTTAGCAAGAAGGTTACCAACATTTTCAGCATCAACAAGAGTATCATTATTGCAACATTCATTATACAAATCGATTTGCCGGTTAATTTGGGCTATACCAGCAAGTCGAATAGTCAAAGTAGAACAAGTGAAATACTTAAAAGCTAAATCCAAACCTTCTTTGTCGTAGGTGAAATGCGTATCCAATGGTTCCTTAACAGCAGCCCACATCAGGTCCGTCATATTCCGGGTACCAGCCATTCGAAGGTCTTTGTCGGATAACTTACACATATAACGGATAACAGCAGTTCTTAATGGCACAATGCATTGCATTACTGTGGCAATATTCATCCAGAGACGAAGATTTGCTATTATATTAATAAGTGTATGGGCCACGGTGAAAGGGAGAGTGTCTGGGTTGGCCTTTTCGAAGCACTGTTGCAAGGCCTGTACTCCGTTGCTATCACAGAAAAAACAAACATTTCGCAGCAGGTAGAGCGGGACCTCAGAATCGGATATTTCGCAATAATTGTTTAGGGCCCGGGTCTCCTGCTGAGATAGCTCCTCCAGTGATGAATGGACGACATGCTTATAAGCTACATACGAGGGAAAGTTCATAAGAAATACTTTCGTAACTAGTTGAAATAACTGATCCCTTTCTTCCATCGTCCATACCTCGTCTGATTCTTCATGTTCTTCATCTGCTTCATTTTTATCCACTTCTTCTTGTTTCGAACCTTCGGACGATACTTTATCCTTATTATCGGGATTTTCAGGGGCAGCATTGTCTTCGTGGTCTTTTTCGTTTTGTTGTTCCGTTTTTTCCTTCGCGTAATCTTCGGGCAGAGTCTGTATGTGACGAATAGCCACAGTCAACATGATCTGAACAATGTTGTTGAATCTCTCGAAGTTCTTGAAATCTTTGTAGCAGCACATACATTGTTTCTGCGGCCAAATGTTGACATACTGGATCACAGACAAAATCTCATTTTTGCTTAGGCGAAGACCTACACCACCGTGAAACCGATCGTCATGGCTTTCGAACAAGGACAACAGACCAGAGCAAACATCACACATCGTCGTCGGGTTGTCGTAGACACAAACAGTGCAAGCAACTCTTGCTCAATAGCTTATAAACGATTCGACATGGTAGACGGGTAAAATCGAACCGAAAATCGACGCGAACGTTTTGTTTTTCATTTCATACACATTTTCTAGGATTCAACAATCCGCCATATTGTTTTTAGACGTTTTTTTTTCTTTCACCGGGAACGAATTTTAGTAAAAAAATCTAAACAGAGTGATCTGCCCTTGGCACAAATAGATTTCCAGCAATTTCATTGGTAGATAAACCAGCCACACGCACTGGCTTTGAATTTTTCCTCTGCACACGCATACATAATACAACAGAGGATAACCATAAACTTAAAATAATCGAAAATATCTTTTTTGAATACATATCCTTTTAATGGTCGTAGAATGGTCGGAAAAAAATAGCAATAAATCTTAGAAAGGTAATAATATTTTTCATGACTTATTTTCAAAATCTTCAATTTTGTTATTTACGTCTATCTCCGCATCCTCCTCCTCCCATCATCACCCGGGAACAGAGTAGAAGTTTGAATACACACACATATATAATATATATATTAATCTGTAGAGTAATGTTGCTTATATTTATAGTTAGAGTGCTCGTCAGTAATAGAGCTTGTATATTAGTAACTAACTATCATGTATATATTATATACACTTGGTGAGCAAGCAGCAGAGCTAGAGAGCATCAGCATCATCAAACAGAGTAGAAGTTTGAATATATTCGAATATAAGAAATATTAAAATAATATATTTCTGATAATTTAATAAAATATAAGAAATATTAAAATATATTAAAATGGCCTTGTGCCAACCTTGGTTCTGCTCACCAAGTAAATATAATATTCGAATAAGGAATTTAAAATGAATATTTTGTTGAAATATTTTGAATTTGATATTTTTGCGTCTTTTTTAAAAATTAGTTTTTGTTTTAATTTTGCTAGATTCTTTTGAAGGAAATTACATTTTGAATTTTAAAAAAATCTTCCTACAAAGAAAAGTTATAAAGTTTTCTTTTCATAAACGAAAACGAGTTTTTATATTTTTGTCTCCCTTTTTGTGTAATTCTTTTTAGTTTAATGAATTTTTTAAAATTTTCTGCTTTTATAATAATTTCCTAGATTTAAAGGGAAATTTTAAAACAAGATAAAATGTTAAATAATTTATTCTAAAAACCTTGAAAGTAAAAAATATTACAATTTTGATGAAATACAATATAGCAACAACTTGCTAAGTTTTCTTGTTAAAACATAGTTGTTTTTTACATAAACATAACATAACACTAAACATAAACATCTACAATTTGAAAAAAACTATATAAAATTAAGTAAATCTATATAATGGAAATAAAGTTTTACTCATAATGCTATATTTTAAAAATCTTACATAGATATATTCATTTATTGCATGATGACTTAAGATTTATATGAAAATATATTTTTTAAAAAGAAAATAGTTACATTGACTGAATTTTTATTTTATTTTAGTCAAAATAGTTTACAAAATTGAAAAAAGTTTTACTTGGTTTTATTTTTTAAATAACAAAAACTTAGTATTCTTATCACAATTTCAAAAAACTGATTGCTATGTTCCAAATAATTTGATAAAAAAACTGTAAGAAATATTTTGTATGTTTTAATGTCATATTGGCAATGTGAAGGATTTTTAAAATTCAAAATCACGGACTTCAATGAAATCCTTTATTTCTTAAGAACTTTGAAACAAATCCTCAATTTGAAAAATTCCTAATAAACCAAATTAATTCACTAAATATTTTAACCCATTCGTCCCTAAAGGGCCGATATATTGGCTCTAGTAACTTAAGGCAAAAAAAGACACTAGCATTTTGACCCTAATATGGTCCTTTGATAGAACGACTCTGAGTGACTCAGGGTCAGGGTCAAAAAGTTAAGGCCTTAATATCAGTGTGTATGGGTCTTCTTTTGCCTTAGGTTGCCAGGGACGATATATAGGGTTTAAGAATAATAATTGGTATATCTATTTTTTTTTAGACATATTTGTTTGTTTTCACAGCTTTTTGGACAATCTGGCCTTCTTTAGGTGTATTAGCCATGACTGGGTAGGAATGTTCAGTTTTGATAATGCTCTATTGCTCTACCAGTAATTACTGCCTTTGGGTAGGCTTGAAACGCTCATTTTCCAAACCTAGAATTTTAGAGACTTTACACCTCTATCTGCTTACACCAAAGGCCCTGAAGGGAATACATGGTTAGGTTTTGGAACTTATTAACCTATTAGACCTTAAGAGGCCGCTATATCAGCCCTAAACACATAAGGCAAAAAAAGAAACACCAATATTTTGGCTTTAGTATGTTCCTCTAATATAACGGTTTCAAGTGACTACTTGGTAATTTTGATAAGTTTGGGTTCAAAGGGCTAATTCATTGATGAGAACAACAGTCTGTAAGGTTGATATGCTGTAAAACAAACAATAGTCTGTAGAATATTATGAGATTATGAAGCCATGTCTCAAAGGATTTTAAAAAATAAACCAAGAATAATTTGATAAAAGAATCAGCCATGATTTCATAATCAAGAAAGATAACTGTTCTTTTCACAAAACATTTTTTTTGCAATATTATCCCTTTCAACCCCAAAGGGGCAGATATATCGGCCTTGGTTACCATAGGCAAAAACAGACATACTGACATTTCGACCCTAATATGTATTTTTTTTTAATAAAATGGCTCTGACTACTTGGTAATATTACTAAGTCAGAGTCAAAAGGTGGAGGTTGAAATATTGTTGTGTGTGCGTCTTCTTTTGCCTTAAGTCGCCAGGGCCGATATATCAGTTCTTTAGGGTTTAAAGGGTTCAAATGGAAAAATGTTATGAAAATATACAAGTTGAAGATTTTAATATGCTTAAGATCAAATTTATTTTTCATTTAAAAGTTAATCTTAAATTTCATCTACTTACACACCTTTTTTTACCTATCAATCCCTATGGGTTTTTAAGGTCAGTTAAGTTTTTTTTGTATTTTCATTTTTGATATATTTTCAGTTCTTTTAAGAATTTAAAGATATTCTTTGTTTTTTATATTATTAGGGTTGAAATGGTGCTTTCTTGTCTTAGATCTTCTGGTATATTTTCAGATTTTTTAAGAATTTAAAGATATTCTATGTTTTTCATATTATTAGGGTGGAAATGGTGCTTTCTTGTTTCAGATCTGATATATTTTCAGATTTTTTAAGAATTTAAAGATATTCTCTGTATGATTGTATTCAAATAGGTTTTTCATATTATTAGCGTTATTCTTATATTTGTTCAGAATGTGTGAATTCTTTTAAATAATAATGTTGATTTTTATCTTTATTTTACTTAGGTTTGTTTTAAAATAAATTGGATATTTAATAAGAAACTGAAGATGTAAAAAGACAAAAAACAATGGAAGATCAACAAAAACAATTCAATGTTTCATTTTTATTAAGTTCAGACATTTTCAGTGTTTTATTTTGCAGAAATAACTGGATAAAATGTTTTCAAGAAGCAAAAAAAAAAAAATGAAGCCAGGCACCTGAAAGAAAACCTTTGTTATCAATTTCTTTTAACAAAGGTACAGCTGTAGAAACCATTCAGCTTTTAGAGATGTATGAGGAAGACAAATAGAAAGACTAAAAAAATTGAAGTAAAATCTATGCTTGTTTTTCATTCTTATGTGCTGTACGCCTTGCTTAGGGTATGAGCAGCAAATCCCCAGTTGCCCACCTCAACTGGCATACACCTTGTTTTCCATCCATTCTTTCTGCTATCCTCCTCCAACTTCTGGTCCTTCCCTTTCTTGAGCCTTTTCCACCCTCTCCACCAGTGAACCATCATCTCCATCATCTCATTCCTCTGGATCAGGTATTATGTCAATCTATATTAGGCATTCTTTAGGGCAGCGACGGTGGAGCATTGGTAAAAGATCGGGCTCTGGAATCGTATTACCCGAGTTCAAATCCCAGTCAAAACCATTACATTCACCTTTAGCTGCCTCGGGCAGATGGGGCTCGTT
>JAUZSX010000052.1:2967692-2990357 GCA_034780655.1 Idiosepius hallami
GAGCCCCATCTGCCCGAGGCTGCTAAAGTGAAAGTAATGGTTTTGACTGGGATTTGAACTCGTGTAATACGATTTCAGAGCCCGAGCTTTTACTAATGCTTGACTATCGCTGCCCATTCTTTGTTTGAATACATAATGTCTTTCCTTTCAAGTTAAGGCAATTTTTCATTGTTGAATCCTAAAAAAAATGCAGCAGAGAAATTGAGAAAAAATAACTTTCTTGTTCTTTTACAACTTAAGTTAAAATAAGTTTAAAACTTTATGGAATAGTAACATATTTTCCCAAGGGACAAAACTTTTTAAATATGAATCCAGGAACAAGCATATTAATAGTATACTTGTAAAGCTTTTCCTTTTCATTAGTTATGTTTCATGATAGCCATTAATAAAAGAATATTGTCACAGACTTCGTAATGACCATGTAAAACTGAGCTTGTGCCTAATATGAGTTGCTCAACCAAGTAGATATATCTATTTAGTTATAGGGTTTTTGTTAAAGATAAATGAGCTTGTGTGTAATATAAGATTGTGCTCAACCAAGTAGATATATCCATTTAGATATAAAGTTTTAGTTATAGATAAATAATGTAGATTGATAAAAAAAAAAATTCTTTTTTTTTCAAAATGATTTATTTCTTGATTTCAGAAAATGAAACAGCGGCTTATCCATTGGATTTTGGATTTAGTAATTCTCTTGGAGAACCGACAACACCAGAAACAAATTTTTTCTCTTTTGATTCTCATTCTGGATTTGGTCAGGCAGAAGATGCCTCATCAAGTTTCACTTTCAACTTTAATTCAACACAAAACTCTGATTCTGAGAAACCCTTTTCTTTGTTTTAACATCAACATTTTATTTTTAGACAAATCTGTATTAGGTTGATGCAGTCCAAACTAAACAAACTTGATTATTAACAGGATGCATTTTAGTGTTTCATTAACCCAGATGTTTTTATGGTTTTAGATAAATAGTTTGTATTATTTAAATGGAAAAAGATTGTATAAAAGTTAAATAATAGAGACCTTCATTCAACCTGATAGCAGATACTTCACAGGAACTTTCATTGTACCAATTCATAGAATTTAACTTTATATCTTATTTATGTTCAATTCAAGTATTCTTTTTATTATATTCCATTTTAACTTCCTAATGATAGTATTCAACATGAAAATAGACTTATTTTGAAGTAAAAAAAAAATGAATCAACTTCAAAATAGATTAATCAATTTAAAATTGGAAAACAACCTCAAAATGAGCAATAATCAAACAAGTTGTTTTCCAATTTGAAATTAATGAATCCATTTTGAAGTTGATTAATTCTTTTACTTGAAAATAAGTCCATATTGAAATTGATTGTTATCATCTTGAAGTCAAAATGATATATTTGTTTCTTTTGTTTTTTTGTTAAAATAATTGATGAATTTTCTATAACATGTTGATTATTTACTTAAATTATTTGAATGTAAGAATTTAAAAAAAACAAAAACTGATAAAAATTTTTTTTTAAATTCCTAAGTTTTTGGTGAATATTTTTTACCGACAATTTTGGAAAATAAAAATTTGAAATAATTTTTTTTCTAAAGTAATTATTTATAAGCTTGATATTTTGTTATTTGTTAATAATCTGATTTGGCATATTTCAGAGTTTCAATATTTAACAGTATTTTATTTCTGATAGTTAACTGACTTTTCATCACTCAGCTACTAATCATGGAAATATAATAACTGAATAACATGATTTTTTTCATCAACCGTATACTTAATCACCCCGGCATTGAGAATTTTTTTTACCCTAAAGAAAAAAATTATATTTATGTAATAATGATATCTATGTAATTATGTTTTTATTACATTAAATTTTTAGGACCTTTTACAAATTTGGGGTTATTCACAAAAATAGGAATATACATATTATGAACATTCATCTGCCTCGGGCAGATGGGGCTCGTTAGCTCGGGAGAGCAGTTCATCTAGGTGAAGGGTAACACCGAATATATAAAGCCTGGGTAAGAGCACGTAAAAATGGCCTTGTGCCAAACTTGGGGGTGCTCACTAAGTAAATATCATATTATGAACATTCATTGTCCTAAAGGATTAAAAAAAATAACAAATAATGTGGTGAAAAAAGACCTCTTTTAAAGAAAACATGTTTGGTATAACACTGTTCAAATGCTTTCAGAAATACATAAGTGATTAAAATTCTCGGAGTGATTAAGTTTCTACATGATAAAAAATCCATGTTATTGAAAATCTAGTGATTAATATTCTGTATTTAATACTTGGGTGATGAAACATTAAGTGATGAAAAGTCCATACACCATTTCTGATACAGGGTATCTTAGATACCCTAACCCAGTGGTCCCCAACCCCCGGGCCGCAAACCAGTACCGGGTCGCAGATCAATTGGTACCGGGCCACACAAGAAACAATTTCCTTTTTTAAAATTATTTTCCGTTTTGTTATTATCTGAATCTAGTCTTTCTTTACTTTCCTTCAAGACTGGTATTTTGAAAAATTAATGAATTTAACCCACAAAGGTAGCAATATGAGTAAAAAACAGATGTCATTTGAAAGTTTTTTATAGAAAACTCATAAAGTAGGCCAGACTCCCAGGCCACAGTAAAATTGTCAAGAATTGACCGGGCCGCAGTCATAAAATGGTTGGAGACCACTGCCCTAACCCATTCAAAGCTATCTCCAAGTCTTAATGCAATCTAGGTTTCAAATCTTATGACTATGAGATTATAAGTAAATTATGTAAGATAAAAAAAAAATTAATTTTTTTTTTTTCCATATCTTAAGTTTTTTTTAATTTCAATTTTTCAAAAACAAAAAGAAACATTAAATTGATTGAGTTATTTTAAAACCTTGTAATATATATAGATATATATTAATCTGTAGGGTAAGATTGCTTATATTTATAGAGTGCTCAATATCAGTGATAGAGCATGTATATTAGTTAAGCGTTGAAACAGAGTCAACGGCCTTTGGTGACTGTCAGTTTCTTGCCTGTGCAGTCATCAGACCGAATTCGGTCTGATGACTGCGCAGACTGTGTCTACGTTTAACATTAAATATATATATATAAATTATATAAGAGAGAGAGACAGTATGCTAGATGTAAATTTTAATACAAAAGTACGATAATAATTTTCAAGTTTTATCCTAAATACTAATTATTTTTGTAATTTTTTTTTTTTCATTTACAAAAAGATCGACTAAGCCAAAGAGCTTTGCAGCATGGATCTGCAGCTCAGAAACACTGCTCACCATTTTTTATCTGCATTTTTCAAGTGATTTTTATGACGGAGCGTTTAAAAATAAGTACTGAAAAAATATCTATTTGAACATTCAAATTGTCAGAGAGGAAAAAAAGATTTGTAAGTAAGCAAAATTATTTATATCTAGAAAACATGTAAAAAGAAAAAAAAATTCTTACAGATTTACAAAATGGGTAGACCTCCTTTATGTCCGTTACATTTTAATAATTTTGTCTAAATTAAAATGAATCTTGGAGTGTTTAACGGAAAAATTAACACTTTTGACTATTCTAGTTTCTTACAAAAAAAAGCATTTAAATTGAGAAGGTAAAACTGCCAAGTTTTCATGTTTTTTTTTTTTCTAATTTTAATGTAACATAGTTTTGTCAAATCAAAACATTGTTACCTTTTTTTTTTCTAATACACAACACTAAATCTTTTCTGATGGTCTTTAACAATCATTATTCATTGGAATCACAAGTTTTCTTATTTTTTAATGCATACACCAATGTAGTTAAGTATTTTCATCAAAATCTTGCTGTTTTTAGTAAACACTATTATTCATTAGAAACACAAGTTTTCTTATCTTTTAATACAAAGAAAAAAAGTTAATGATCAATTAATAATACTATTTCAATGATCAATAATAATTAAAAAAAAAAAAAAAAGAAAACAAGTTTGTTTGTTTTTTTAAATTAGAAGAAAACTTCAAATAAAAATTGAAAACAAAGGCATTTTTTTTTTTTTTAGTTGATTTGATATTTAATGGATGATTTCAGGCAGAAATGCAAATGACTTCCACAGTGTAAGTTAAAAAAAATGTACAAAAACATCAGACTAATTTACAGCGCATTAGTTCTGTATGAAGGTTAGTTTTGTAGAAATAGGAGGACACGAGGGAATTGGTTGATAAGGTTGTATTTACCAGGGTTTGTGTGGGGGGAGAAGAGGAGATTGTTGTCTCTTTCCAAAGATGTTGATGATAATGACAATCATCATCATTATCATGAACAGCCTCTCTAAGTCTCTTCAGCAGCACATTCTGAAAGACTTAATGCATTCAACAATTTTTGAGGAAATGTCCCGGGTTATTTTTTAAAATTTTGAGTCTTTTTTTTTTTTTTTTTTTTCATTTTATAAGTCCAGCACTCCTAGAGACAAGTCGACGAGCGCAACATCAAGGCCACAACAGATATTACAGATTAGCAAAGACAGAACAGAGGGATAATTTTAAGAAAAATCCACAATCATCCGTCAACATTAGAGAAAAAAAAAGGTATGTAATAATCATAGTATTTAAATAAAAGTTTTCATCAATGCTCATCTAGTCAAATACAGGAGGGTCAAAAAGTCAGGTAACATCTTAAAGTAAGAAAAAAAAAAAAACATATGATTTATTATAATTAGGGATATGATAATATGCTCTTATTATAGAATATTCTTGTCTTTACTTTACTATTTAGGGATTTTAACATTTCTTTTAGTTCTGTGGTTATTACTAGGCCTGTGACAATATGCTTTTATAAAAGAATATTCTTGTTACTTGACTATTTTACCATTTTTTAAAATTCTATAGTTATTACTCGGGCTGTGACAATATGCTTTTATTAAGAAATATTCTTGACACAACCCAAGGGATGTGACAAGCATATTCTTTAATAAAAGAATATTGTCACAACCCTAATAATAATCAGTTTTACAAGCAAAACTCAGTGAATAATTTCATTAAAAAAAAAAACCCTGATATAATTTTAATATTTTTTCTTTCAGAAATAATTGCCTATGTATGATAGTTGTTTTTTTTTTTTCTTCCCCCTAAAATGTTACCCAACTTTTTGACTGCCCTTGTAGATAGTGCTGGTGCTGCTGCAACACCCCAACTACCACCACGATCTCCTCCTCCTCCTCCTAGGCTATCAGTCAATAATTATTAGGATAGTTTAAATATGACCATGATGATGGAGATGAGCCAGACAAACATGCTAAAATATTCTAGGGCTGTTTTTTTTTTAAGAAAAAAATATTAAAAAATCCAAAACTGCTGTCCTTTACAGAAACATTGGCTTTTTTTTTGTTTGTTTGTTTATAAAAGTTGGACAGGAAATTAAAATGATTGACTGACAATAATTTTGATGTTAGACAAATTGCCACTAAAGAAGATGATGCCAAAAAAAGCCAAGGTATGATTGATAGATGCAAAAGGACAAGAGTTGTTTTTGTTCTTCACTTTACAACTATGAAATAACAAGGAGCACTTTTTAAGAAAAAACCTTTTGAAATAGGAGCACCAGTCACAGTTTCTGATACTGAGCAAATAGATTAACTGTAAAACAAAAAGAAAACACTAAATAAGAAAATACAATCATTGATCATCAGCGTCTCTCATTTGACCTTAAAAAAAAATCCTTTATTTTTTTCTGCCTTATCTCGTAATCTGCACACATTTTTAAATTCTAATCAAAATAATCAGGGAGATTTGCATCATACCTTATCCTTTATACCTACAGTGCTAAAGAATATACAAGGGGGTGCAAAAGTAGATATTATATTTACTTGGTCAATCACCAATCCAAGTTCGGCACAAAGCCATTTTTATGTGTTCTGTATACCTGGGTTTTTTGCATTCAGTGTTGCCCTTCACCTAGATAAGTTGCTCTACCGAGGCAGCTAAAGGTAGATGCAATGGTTTCAACTTAGATTTAAACTCGTGTAATACTATTCCAGAGTTTACCAATGCTCCACCCTTGCTGCCCAAAAGTAGGTATACAGTAGTAAAAAAAAAAATGTATAACATATATAGCATTTATACAAATGTTGCACAAACAACTAATAAGAATTATGTATTTTCATGTACTTGTGACATTATTGTATCCTTTAACACATTGAAGTACATAGTTTGGTATTAATGTCACTACTGTGTACCTACTTTTGCACCCCCTCTTCTGTATAGTTGGCCAACAATATCTGCAAGCCCAGAGTTATTTGCATTAAAAATAAACAGGAATTTCTAATTATCAAAAAAAAAAAATTATTCTACAAGCATTGTTCAAACTATTGTCCTCATCCTTATTCTCTATCTCATAACGTTTCGATTGAATTACCCAATGGTCATCTTCAGGCGACCTAACTTGTTGACTAATATTGTTTTTTAGATTTTTTTTTTTTGCAAATTTTTTTGAAAGATAAATCTAAAAATGATAGGAGTCGAATTAGGTCACCTGAAGACCTAAGGGTAATTTGGTCGAAACGTAGTGAAATGGGAATAATAAGGATGAGGACAATAGGTTGAATATTGCTTGTAGAATTTATTATACTTCATCTTAAGGATTAAAACAAAAAAATTAAATATATATTGCAACTTATACATAAGCAATATTAATTCTTACAAAAAACCAAAGATTTGATTTAAATATTTTAAATTAAAAGACTATATCTTTTAATTTATATAAATTAATTTTATATTTTAATTTATATAAATATATAAATTACCTTCATTTTCTTTGGGGTGCAGTTCTTATTCCAGCTAAACCCTACTTTTAAAACAGAGTTATATTGTTGGCCCCACTAAAAACTAATCTAATTCTTTTTTTTTTTTATTTTTGTTACTAAGGTTATTTTAAAAAAAGAGAGTTGCGTTGATTAGAAAACAAATGAAAAACTTTGCTTTGGACTGCTTTGAAGCTTAATTAATAATGCAAGATACATTCACATAGTGAACAGCAAGTAATTATGATTTGCAATGATCATAAAGTAAACAAAAAGTTGTATCACCGGAAATTGATCTTCAGTTCCGTTTCTTAACAGGAATTTCTTTTTTTCTTCTTTTTAATTCTCCATTTTGCAATCCAGAAAAGTTATCAGAAATATAGAACAAATGTAAACCAAAAGAAACTTGTAAATAAAACTAAAATTCAAATTAATTGGTATTCACAATTTGTGGTAGACTTTTTTTTATATCATTAAGTCATTAAGAATAAAAATGTCTGGTTCTGTTAATTACAATTTTTTTATGGACTTATAACTTTTACATATTTTGATTTAAAATTCTTAATTTCAAACCGTCTAACCTTAACTTCTTCATATTACAGACACAATTCAGGGCAACATATAATTTCATGATTTAGATATTCTAAATCAACATCTTTGAACCCACGGATAATTCAAAGATGTGTGCTGCTTACGAATACAAATTCTGTCAGGGAACAAATGCCTCTCAGACGGTTAGAAATATTATTGAGGTGTTTGGTGAAAATGTGGTGAACTGTTTGCTGATGGTTTGAAAGATTTCAATCGGGTGATTTGAGTTTTAACAACCAACCCCATGGTAGGCCTGTTTATGATATTGTACAATAAAGTATCAGTTCTAAATTGGACATTCTATTCTTAATGACCCGATATATATGTGTGTGTGTGTGTGTGTGTACAACAACACATAAGCGTTGAAAAAATTACAACCTTTTTATTTTAAAAAGAGAGAGGCTACTTAGAAAAATATATAAAAAGTTGTTACAGTAGCCGTTTTGATAAAAGACAAGAGAGTTAAAGATCCATTGAAGCCAGCAAGGAACAGCAATTAATAATAAATCTATGAAGAATAATTCATTATTGTAATCAAATCTGGGTTTGTTGGATAAAAACAAGGCTTGGTGAATGAAAAACTGTAGTGCAAGAAGAGATTAATAGATGCAAAAACACCCTTAACATTTTTTTTTAAAGACAACAGATTTAGGAAATGGAAAAACATCCTCATTTCACTAAAGAGAGTGACGCACGCAAACATAAAGAAATGTTATTTCAAATAAAAATGAGAAAAAAAACATCACGCCATTAATTTAATTTTTTTTTTCTCTCTCTCTCTAAGATTTTTTGGGGGTGAACAGTCTTTCCAGTAGATTGATCACCTTTTTTTTTGTTTTTTTTCTGTTATTTTCTTTTCTTTTTATTTATTTTTTTTAAAATTTTATTTTTAGAGGTGGGGGAGGGTGGTTACGGTCAGGCTTTGGCCAGGAAAGAAAATACAGAGATAGAAACCCCAAACTTCTTGTTTCGATTCGAGGTTATTATGAGGTCTTCATTTAAAAAAAAAAAAAAAAAGACCATTTGAAAGTTTCCGGAAGTTGGCGGATTAGTTGAAATTGGCTCCCTTGATAGCAGTGGTTGGTGGTCGGTCGGTCAATTCAATTGGTAGAAAATTATTAGCAACCACAGAAATTTTTTATTATTATTTTAAAATGAGGGGGGGGAGGCAGCAAACAGATTACCAGAATCAAGATTTTATTAAGAAAAGTTGTTGATTTTTTCCAGAGAATGAATTGCTGTTAGCAGAATAAAAAAAAAAAAAAATAAAAAAAAAAATGGAACCCAGGGAAGTGTTCGATTTTGGAATCTGACGACACTTATATCTTCCTTCCTTCCTTTCCTTGCCTTCCTTCCCCTCCTTTATGAATTGCCTCTGACATCTCCCTCACTTCCATCATCTTTCCTCCTCTCTATCTAAGAAGAACACATCCCATCCACACATGCACACACATCATTACTGTTAAGAGTCTTTAAATAATAACATATAAACATCAGTAAATAATAATAATGATGATAATAATAATAATAATAAGTGCAAATATTGGGAGAAAAGGGAAAGAACAAGAAAATAAAATAAAATTTTTTTTGTAAATCAAAAATTTAAAAAAAAAAAAAAAAATCACAAAGCTGATTGCCAGTGTCAATTATGAAAAGAAAAAATAGTAAGCATCTCCCCCCCTCCAAAAAAAATTTTTTTTTGAGCGGCTGCCGTTAGAGAAAGACGAGCTCACGATTGCCAATCGTTTTTTTTTGTGTGTTTTTTTTTAGGTGTCGGCAGTCAAGAGAGCGCATTTAGAAAAAGAAAAAAAGATGATGAAGAAACAGAATGCGTGCGATACACCACACAATCATCCAGAGGAATAAGAAATCCGTTAAACGAAGGTAACTAAAAAATATGAAAATCTCTGGCCTAGAGCTGTCCTGAATTCTTTTTTTTTTTACTTTTATGTTTTTAAATATTTTTTTAAATTCTTTCTCAGAAGAAAAAAAACAAGGGGTTTATGATCCATTGGCAGAGAGAAAGAGAAGCTGTTGGCCTACATGTGTAAGTCTTTTATGTGTGTTTGTATGTATGCTTACATATGTGATGGTGTTTGTGTATGGCCATTATTTCAAGTAGTAGGAGAAATCCTTCAGCATACTCTAAAATCTGCCTCCTCCTCTTTCTCGTAGTTTTACACATAAAAAAAAAAAAATTTTTTTTTCAAGTTTGAAAAAAAAAGGGTCACATTCATGCTATGTCCTTATTTACTGGATCCATTTCTATCATCGGCACATTTGGGAGAAGGATACATTTTTTTTTTTTTTTACTTTTTTTTTGGGCCTCATTTATCGATGGGCAATTTCCATGGGTTTGGGAGTTGACTGATTGCTTTGTGGATTGCTTGATGCATATGCAGGAGATGAGCTAAATTTATCTGTCGTAGACAACTTAGACAGTGCCGTGAGGGCTTCTGGAAAGTTGGGAGGTGTTGCTGGGGTGTTGGCTGGAGTACACAGCTAAAATAAAAGGAAAAAGAAAAAATAAATAAAAATAATCATTTAAAAATTCAACAAAATATACAAATAGGTTGTGGGCCCCAAAATATAACTTTGGCAACTAAGTTCTTGCCGTTGTTTAAATCTATTACTGTTAGTTTTCATTTGAAAAGAGAAAAGTTAAGACAAAAATAGGGGGTGCGAGAGGGAGAGTATGTGTGTGTGTGTGTGTGTGTGAGATAGAACAGAGTATATGAGAGAGAGAGAGAGAGAATGTGTGTGTGAGAGTGTAAGAAAACAAAAGAAGTGTGTATAATACAGAATTATAGAGAGTGTGCATGTGTGTTTAAAAAAAAAAAAGAAGAGAAAGAGGGGATAAAAGAGGGAGTAGAAATTTGAACAAAAATGCCAATGCAATATTTATCATATTTATCAAACGGATGTCGATACTACCCTGAACATCATACTATTTCTGTCCAAGCACAGATGCTGCATGTTTGTGAGAATTTAATTCTAACTAAACAATCTTTAATAAAACCATCATTGATTGCAGCAAATATTGTCAAAGTGAATTAAAAAGCTGAATTGTGATTGACTGGATTTTGCATACTTTGTCAACATAGTTTGCATGCAAAACTCCCTGGTGCACAATTTATTGTTTTTTTGGTTTGAAATCACAAGTGGCAGACACCGTAGCTAATTGACATTGACAGCCATATTCTGCCACAAATAGCATATGAGTGTTCTCGGCTGAAACTTATCAGTCCACTTGTTTGCTTAGGGCACATTTGAAAGCCTTACCTTGGAGTTCTGATAGCCTGGAAAATGTGCCGTTTCCGGGCTCGGCTGTCTGCTGATAACTTCTCACAATTATTTACATCAATGCCCAGTGCTGCCAGGTTTTTCTTGACAATGTTTTAAGTATGTCTGAGGAACCAAACTTTTTTGCTCTAGAGACTTGAAATTTGATATAATGGAGAGTTTGAACCAATAGCACAAATTTGATTTGGTTTCCAGTTGAATAAATAGTTATTATCAGGTCAAACCTAACCCCCAAGAAATATTGCTATTCAACTATATATCTAAATAAAATACAGAGAGAGTTTTATAATTTACTCAAAGCAATGTCTATAAAACTTATAAAAATTGTTTAAGGCTTTGTTTAATAATGCAATAAATAATAAGATGTCATAATTAATGTTATGTTTTTCTTACAATTAAGGTGCACCAAAAGTTTGATGAAGCGTGTCAAGAATTCTTTGATTTAAAGCCAACTGAATGACACTTTCACCATATCCAAAAGTTTGCAGATCGATGCCAAAAAAGCCTTGAAAAATGATGGTCTTTATTTTGAGGAATAATTTTTGTTGTATGCATTTGTCATTACTTGACAAGTAAAATTTGAAAATGTTTACAAACTTTGGGAGAACCTAATTATATAAATAATCTAAGATTTTAAACTATTAAAGAGAAAAAAGAAATGTGGAAATTTGTCACAAAATCATTTATGCTCATAAAATCTAAGATTTAATCTTTTATTTTGTTATCTTTTACTAGTCTTACCCTTTAAAAACTGTTATAGGTGTTTCCAAATGCCTGAAGTGTTTGATAACAGTTTGTAAAAAAGTGTTTAAGAAAAAAAAAAGAATGAAAAGAAAAGAAAATCAAAGTTTATATAATAGTGTCTTAGTTTAAAAATAAATCAATGTCACTGGGTAAAAAAAAAGCGTTAGGTAATAAAAAAAAAATCATATCAGGATTGAAAAATTTATACAATCCAACCCATCTCCCCCCCCCCCGGTCGTCTGTCTAACCAATTATTTTCCTTTTTTTAATATTTTCCCTCTTTTCTTTCAGTTTAATAACTTGTTTTATTCTGGTTATAATTTAACTTTTTATTTTTCTGTAATTTTCCAATCCGTTCTTTATTTTTATTTTATCTTTGATAACATTTCAACTTTTTTTTTTCCCTTTGGTTATTTTATCAATTTTCTTTCTAAGATTTCTTTTCTTTTCTGGCCTTTTTGACTTCCACTTTTTTCTAATTCAAGTAATTAGCTTTTTCTTCTTTTTCTTTTAAAATTCTTCGTTATCTTTTTATTCAGAAATTTCTTCATGAAACTCTAAATATCTTATCTGGGGCTATGACAATATGTTTTTATAAAATATTTTCTTTTTAAAGACTTTACTATTTTATGATTTTACCATTTTTTAAATTATTTACTTATTAGTAAGGCTGTAACAATATGCTTTTATTAAAGAATATTCTGGTTTTTACTTGACTATTTTGCGATCTTACCATTTCATTTAAACATGTAGTTATGTTATTAGTTAAGCTGTGACAATATCTTTTTACTAAAAATGTTCTTATTGTTACTAGACTATTTTACGATTTTACGATTTCTTTTAATTCTTTACTTATTAGTAGGGCTGTGATAATATTCTTTCATTAAGGAATATTCTTGTTGTTACTTGACTATATTGCGATTTGACGAATTCCTTAATTCTGTAGTTTAGTTATTACTAGGGCTGAAATGAAATGAAACAGAAGAAATTAAAATAAATTCTGACAAAGCATTTATCCATATTTCTTCACTTTATTTACATTTAGTTTATAAAACTAGAAGTAGAATATTCCCAAAACGATTCTAAAATTACATCACAAGATTTGCACTAGTTGTTGTAAACACATTATTTTCATTGTTTTCAAAAACACATTTTAATTTTATCTTGTTCAAACCTAAATTTCTTGAAACAATGACATCTACAATCCAGTGCATATTAACATTTTCTGGATACAGTAAAATAAATACTATATATGCCCTGACAAAAGTGTAACCAAAACATCATAGTGTTGGCATTTCATATATTATTGTTTTTTTTTTTTTTATTATTTCTCTCTAATATACTCTCTAGGTCAGGGTTTCTCAACCAGGACTAGGGAGTGAAAGGCAGCATTCCATGGAGTGAGAGATACCTTTCCAATTTTTAGTCTTGTATTAAGACTACTGTCAATAAATCATTACATGTACTGTAAGGGGTGTGAGAGAAAATATTAAAATACTTTAGGAGTGTGGGCCACCATAAAAAAGATAGGAAACCACTGAGATTATATTTTGATTAAAAAATTTAGAAATGATTTTTTCTCTCCAAAATAACTTTTTTTCTGGTGGTCTGTATTTATTATTTATCTCTGATTCCAGTTGATCAAGCCAGCCAACTGTATGCAAGCCTCATCATCAGCAACCACCAGTTATTAACAATTGGACTTATATGCACGAATGATTATAGTTTGGTCAAGCATAAGACAGGGTGATTGACCACCTGCCGTATGCAACCAGTTTTTGAAGGATGGTCACATACAACAGGTACAGCTGTATTTATAGTAACAACAATGGTGTCGAATGAAGAGTCCTCAATTCCATATTTACATTGTGTAATTATTATGTTAATAATTATTATTATTCAATTTCTGTAGATTTGCTCATAGAATTACTACTAGTATAATCGTTATTGCTGTTTATGTTTATATTATTTATGTTATAATTATTATTAAACCAATTAAACAATTTTTTCACAAACTCAACATCCACTTTTTAAATATTTCTTTTTAAGGGTATTCGGTTCAGTTTTGAACAAAAAATATCACATATAAAATTGTCACTAACAAATAGTTTTCATGGAATTAAAATTTTGCGTGAATGGTTTTTAATAGGCAGTAGTCACTTTTATTGTATGTTTTGACTAATATTTTAACAATCCAATAAAACTAAGAGTGATTGAAGAAAAATATTTTATTCATAGTAACTGAAACCTTAAAACAGGCCATTTAAGAAACAATGATGGAATTTTCATTTTTTTTAACACTTTGCACCCAACTTATTCAAATTACCAAGTAGTCACTCCACTCAGATCTGTTCTGTTATACCAGATAAACATAATAGTGCTAAAATATTGGTTTGTCTTTTTTTTGCCTTATGTTCTCAGGGCCGATATATCGGCTTTTTAGGATTTAAAGGGTTCAAAATACGCTCTGTAGATAGTATAGTGACACTATAGTGTCCCCCCTACTGTTCTTTTCCTGTAATGAATGCATTCTTAAAATCCGTTGTTGAGATTCCCAAAGAATTATCCAAGAGTAAAAAATGGAAAGGTAAAAGTATTCTATTCTACAACACCAGTTTGTTCACCAACTGCACACTGTGCACAAGTAACACTACTCACTTTTCAAATGTAGCTATTTAAGGGTATTCGGGTCTGTTTGTTTCGAACGAATTGTTTCTAACAAATAGTTTTCATGACTGAGACTGACTGCCTAATGGTTTTCCAATGGTAGGTAGCCTCAGTGCCACTTTTAGTGTTTGTTTTGACTAATCTCAACTAACCCTAATCTCAACGGCGTGCAGCAGCAACAACCCTAACCTCAAACCCTAACTCAAAACTTAAGCAGCAGCAGACCCAAAATACCAGTGACCACTATTTTTTTTAAATCTGCATTTGAAAGGTGAGTTTTAAGTTGAAAAAGTTGGCATTTTGGTAACTACCTTAAAGTCCCTCCCCCCAAAAAAACGAAATAAATATATATGTTTATTTTCTATGTTTACCTGATTTTTTGTACTTTAAAAGGTTCTATAAAATAAAATGAAAAAAGCCCTGCCACTGACAGCACTTAATGATTATGCAACCAAATTAAAAAGATAAAAGAATTAGTAGCAAAAAAAAACGACACAAATCACAACCTAATAATAAACAACGACAGAGGAATGAAAAGGCAAACAGAGTGAAAGAAAGGAAGAGACACAGACAGAGAGAGAGGACAAAGAAATACGAGTGAGAAGGCGAGGGAAATGAGAAAGAAAGTACAAGGAAATGTGAGAGAGGGGACAAAGAAAAGAGAGAGTGAGAGAGAGATTAATAGAAAGA
This sequence comes from Idiosepius hallami, assembly GCA_034780655.1. Taxonomy (NCBI): domain Eukaryota; kingdom Metazoa; phylum Mollusca; class Cephalopoda; family Idiosepiidae; genus Idiosepius; species Idiosepius hallami. The sequence goes on from JAUZSX010000052.1 coordinate 2,982,435, forward strand.
CAGGGCGGGAATCGAGTGGGTCAGGTGACCTACCAACGAACGGACGGGCGGACGTACACACTCACATACATTCCAATCAACAATAACAAAAGTAGCAGCAGCAGCTGAATGAAAAGTGCAAAAACCTCTTAAGATCTTTATTTATATCGCAACAACAACAACATGAACCTTATCAACAACAACTGTGGGAAAATAATAGAAAATGCTTTTTATAAGGCAATGAATGCATTTATTTATTCCCATCCCCAGACAGCAGTAGTTGTAGTCAATAAAAGATTACTAACTCTACAGATTTTTTTAATGAAAAAACAAAAACGTAATTCATTTGTCAACATTTTTTCTCTTTCTTTTTTTTCAACAAAACTAAAATATTTTCAATAAAGTTAAGTTCACTCACTTCTGCTTCCATTAAACAAAAGGAATTTAAATCACCTTTAATTTAAAAATGTTAATAGTTTTTTTTTGTTTTGTTTTTTTTTACATCGATTAGTTTAGTTTAAAATAATTAATCAAGATATTTTTAAAAGGCAATGATGATTAAAATACGACGAAATATTTTGAATAAACAGCCTTTTTCACATTTCGTCAGGTTAAAAAACAAAACACTTAAATGAAATTGCGTATTGGTTTTGTTGAGGCAAACACACACACACAAAAGGAGAAAAATAAATTACATTGGCATAATTTTCAATTTTTACTCTTCAAAGAGTATTTGTATGATGACCCGGCCTCAATCAATTCTATAAAAAATAATGTCCCCCTCCTCTTTTATAAGTAGACACAAACAGTAACACATCAATATCACACACTCACACAAACAGTCACAAAACACTGCAAAAATTGAATTTTCAATAATTTTCTTTTTAATAAAATGAATAAATTTTGATTGAAATTTGCATTAAATAAAACATTTCAAACGGAAGAAGCCTAATAGTGTGAAAACAAATTTATTGATTTAAACCTTTGAACCCTAAAGGGCCGATATATGGGCCCTGACGGCATAACAAAAGAAGGCACACCAATATTGTCCCTAATATAATGGCTCTGAGTAACTACTTGGTAATATAATGGCTCTGAGTAACTACTTGGTATTTTTGATAAGTTAAGATCCAAAAGGCTTAATTATTCTTTTCTTAATTATTTCTAACTCGTCGAAATTGGGTTTTATAATAAAAATCTTCAAAGATAAATTGATTTCACTCCTGTTTTCCTAAAATAAATTCTAATAAGAAAAGAAAGAAGTGTGAACTAACTGCAAGTGCAGTCAGTAAGTGAAGTAATTGCACCCAGCCCACTAACTACTTACTGTCATTGACTGACTGCGCCTTAAAAGTTGACAAAACAACACTCAATACTAACCGGAACTACACAACACAACACACACACATAGCAAGCAGGGTAGCCTTATTATCACTAGGGCTCTCTGTGATAATACTCATTTTTCAAATAATATACTTGTCACTGCCCTTGAACCTTGACAAGAAATATTCTTTAATTAAAACAGAATAGCCCTAGTAATAAATACAGAATCAAAAGAAGTGGTAAAATCATAAAATAGTCAAGTAAAAACAAGAATATTCTTTAAAAGTAAAGTCACTGATATTCAAATTACCATTTTTTTTTAAAGTTTTTTTCCCCAATAAATTCGCATACAATTACAAGCTGTTGATAGTAATAATAATAATGAAGGGCTAGGGTCTTCAGGAATCATCACCACCAGGCGTTGGCAGAGTTGGAAAACTGCTAATGGCGGATGTGCAAAGTGGAGGCAGTAAGGTGAAAAACCGGAGAGATATTGTAGCACCATACAGTTCTTGATTGAAATGGTGCAAATACTGCTGGAAATCATAGGAGATTTGTTGTCACATTTTACTCCAGCAAAAACAACTGGTTGCTCCTGGGTGTGAGAGGGCGACTAATGATAGATGGTGTGAGGTGTAACAATAACATCCTATTAATATCAATAATAGTAATCAAATATGAACTGAATGCAATTGATTAATTAGATTTGTAAAGGAAGTCAGAAGTGGAATTGAATTGAAGACTAGATTTTTTTTAAAAGTTATTTTAGTGCCAACCTTTTCTTAGTTAATTTATCCATTTGGAGCCTCCTAAAAGGACGATATATCGGCCTAGACAACATGAGGCAAAAAAGACACACCATTATTTTGGCCCAAATACGCTCCTCTAATATGACGGCTCTGAGTGACTACTTGCTAAAATTGCTGAGCCAGGTTTAAGAATTCTATTTTTTTTTAGAGCAAAGAAAATCCCCCACCCCGACCTTTAGGTATGATTAACTAAAATTAAAAAAAAAAGATAAATAAAATCTATTTCGGACCGGTTGAAAATTTTAATTAAAAACAAAATTTTAGAATTTTCAGCATGAAATAATTACACCATCAATTAACTATTAGATTATTTCAAGAGTCCATGTGGAAAGAAGTGTGTCAAGAATTCTTTGATTCGATACCGGCTAAAATGGCGTTAATTTTTCATCAGAATGCACCAGATGCAAAAGCTTGCAGGTCGATGGCAGAAAGTCTCAGAAAATGACGCTCTTAGTTTTGAAGAATAATTATAGTTGCTTTTATTATTACTTGGCAAATAATATTTCAAAGTGTTTACGAACTTGTGGGACAGCCTTAATATTTTATAAAGAGGGAAGAAATACTGACTACAGCTACAACAGACCACACTACACTTTTTACACTGATTAAATAGGCTAGCCTAGCAGACTACGGTTCAGACTAACATTTAAGCGAGCAAAGAGAGAAGCTGAAAAAAAAAATCAATATTAGATTGATCCTGGAAAAATTCATTCATCAAATGAAGGAGAGAAGAGAAGAAGAAGAAGAAAAAAGATAGGAGTAGCAACAACAACGGAATAGAATTGTTTTTCTTTTCTTTTTGCGACATTTTCAAAGAGACATAATAATAGAACAATTTTGCATGTTATTTTTCACATTATGTTTTTTAAAAACGCATTTCTTATTTCTTACATTTTTGTCAACAATAATGAATATATTCGATCCTATTCATGATATTCATTTTTTTAACTAGAAATCTTAGCCTTGACAATGGTTTTAATTAACTGAAACGTTTAAATGTCACCTTTTATGTAATAATATAATATTGTTCCTATTACTGTTGTTTTTCAATAATTTAAATAATTTTACTTTGCTGAAATTTAAATTTCTACTTTTTTTTGTATTATTAAAGCATAATCAATACAATGACACGGTCAAGTCGCATGTGACATACCGGTTCCTGTCAGATCACCAAAGTTAAGCAATGTTGTGTTGAGCCTGATCAGTAGTTAGATGGGTGACCATTTAAGAATATCAGGTACAGTATCTTGCGCTGGGGCTGGAAATACCCAGGTTAGTGTCTGGGAGCACAGTTAAACAACTGCGTTAATGCACTGTTAGTCTTTGGTTAGACAGGCATCTATACATACATCTGGCGACTGCTTGTGAAGTTCATATTCCCATAAGACTCAACACTGAAACGTGTGTTCAGTGGTTGAGCCGGCTAAACCTGCAGAGGTGACAATGCACACACACATCAATAGAATGAGCAGTAAAAACTCATGCTTCCTTTCTTGTTAAAGACATGGAAAATCAACAAACAGCATTTTAAAAGAACTCGTAAATTGGGAAGGCAAACCAATTGTATGAAAGCCATCAAATAATAATCTATTAAGAAGATTAGAAGATGATGAAATATACACAAGAAAAGCAATAACACGATTAGGGATTTAATTAATTAATACAAGATAAATTAATTAATATTAAATAATTTTTATATAATATGAAAATTATTGAAAGTATAAAAGAATTGTACTTAATAATTGTATTGAGTTATAGTACTACAGAACCGTACAGTTAATTCAATTGATTAATATAAGATGAATTAATTAATATTAAATATTTTTTAATATAATATACATAAAAATTATTGAAAGTACAAAAGTATTGTACTTAATAACTGTATCATCAGTTATAGTACTACAAAGCCACACAAAAAATTTTGCTTGGATTTGTGGAGTAAATATTGATTAGTATGTCCCTTAATGAAACTATAATTAAGAAAAAACAATCACAAATATTATCTTATCTATTACAACTATATAAGTGACCTTGTGGGCCTGTCTCTACCAAACTAATTTGCCAGTTTTAGGTCTAAAGGCTTGAAATTTAATATGTGGGGTATTTGAACCATTGGAACAAATTCGGTTTGATTTTGAGCTGGAAAAATATCTGGGGTCAAACTTGAAAAATTGAACTGATGTGGGCCGTAGTGTTCACTCTGTGGAGGCTACATAGCAATGCACTGCACCCAACTTCAGGTCCAACTTGAATGTAAACAACTAGGCGTTTTTTTCGTTTTGATGATAACACAGGCAAGAAACTAATAGTCAATGAAGACCATTGATTCTGTGTCCACACACACACACACACACACACACAAATATATATAGATAGATAGATAAATATATGAAATATATACGAATATTATTATTATTAATGGAAATTGACAGTATTTTTAAATGAACCAATTACAATTAGAAATCAACATCAATAAATAATTTGGATATTTGCATACAGATCTATTTCATTCATCCAGAAATCATGTCCAAATTCGAACTCACAACCTTCATGATCAGAGACTTATGTCTTAGACCACTCTCTCTATATGATTTATCTTTATAGCTGAATGGTCTAAGCCATAAGTCTCTGATCATGAAGGTTGTGAGTTCGAATTTGGACAAGTTGCCCTGATTTCAAGAAGAATGAAATAGATCTATATGCAGATGTCCAAAATATTTATTGATGTTGATTTCTTATTGTAATTAATACAGTTAGTTTTTCAAAATCTTTCGAAAAAGCTTGATAATTTGTGTATCCATTTCTAGACTATTATTTAAGATAATAATGATGAGGACAATAGTTCAAAAATTTTATGCACACACACAAAAATATATATATAAATTATATATGTGTGTATAAATATAGATGGACTGTAAATTACTGAACAACAGAGATATATACAAAATTGAAAACTATTGGATTTTAAAAAATATTTCAATATAATAAAAAAAAACAAAAAAAAAAACAATGAAGTTACATAAAAATAGCACTATAAAAATAATAATTTCAATAAATATATACTGTGTATGAAACCTTGTCTGAGTGTCTGTGTGAGTTTGTTCCCTATTGACTTTAAAACCGCTGGATTGATTACCTTGAAAAGTCACACAGTTCTACTTTATGTGTCTGGGAATGTTCGATTGTTTCAGTTTGTTTCTTTTGTGTTTTACAGCATATCAACCTTTTTAGGTCATTTAATGCCAAGAACAATCATTGTATACAAAGATAGTTTTTTTTTAATAACACAATGTTCACTATTTTACACATAGCCGGAGGGAATATGGGGATTCATACCTTTTCCCAAGGATATTAGTCCATTAATGACTCCAAATGGAATGACTGAGATTCGAACTCACGTACTATGATTCCAAAGTCCAACAGTTTACCAACTTGGCCAAATGGACCGTTTTGAAATACACCCAATAAATATTCAAAACCAAAAATAAAAAATCAGCAGTTAGAAGGAAGAGCACCACTATGATTAAGTTTAAAATTCTGAAATAACATTAGAGCAGTTGCTTTTCATGATGTGGTCTGCAAGTTTGAATCACATTTGGGGTTTGGAATGCTAACAACATTCCTTGTCACAATAATGCTGTGAAAATATCTTTTTATTATTTAAAGAATATAATTGTCACATCCCTAGTAATTAGACCTGTGACAATAATATTCTTTAATAAAAGCATGTTGTCACAATCCTACTAACAACTACAGAATTAAAAGAAATGGTAAAATCTCAAAATAGACAAGTAATGACAAGAATATTTTTTCACAAAAGCATATTATCACAACTGTACTGATAAGATTCAAAAGATCAAAACCTGTTATAAGTTATGCAAGACAAAAAGAAGGTAATTTTCACCATTTCAATATCTAAGACAATAATATCAACACACTGCAGTTTGGAAAATGAGGGCATATTTTGTGCTCAACCAAAGATTTTTAACGTTATTTATCTATAAACACAAGAAAGAAATTGATGAAATAATGTAAAAAAAAAGAGAATCTTGAATAATATACATGGCAGTAACCCTTGAACCCTGATTAAAACTTTTCTTCATTCCTCTCTTAAACCTCATCTAATCTTTTACCTCGCTAGTCCTAAGTTTTTACTGTATTTTTATATATTTTTTTATTCATCAGGCTGGAGATATTCAATTTATTTATTTATTTTTTTTTTTTTACTGGTTGAGACCAATTTCTACTCCAGTTTAATGATAATTGACTCAAAAAATTTCAAATTATATTTAGTCATTATTATCATTCCTTGCCAAAATATTTATAGCAATAATATCCTGATTTTAAACTTATTCTCAAGCAGAGAGAATGTCATGTTCAAAAATCTTGAGATGGTATAAAATCATTAACATATTTTTTATTTATTTTTTAGGAGAACTTTTTATTCACTATCTGTTCAGAAATTCTTTGACTGAGAAAATATTGGGTTGGAAAGAAATTAATGTAATTACTTTAGGTTTAATCTTATTAGAACCTCTTAAGACTTATACCATCAGTGGTTTTTAGTTAAATTGCTATTGTAATAGGTTTGAGAAAAAGTAGTTTTTAATTTTGATCACTAAATAAGTTTAATATCAAGATTTAGTAGCCTCATCTCAAAAATTGAAATATAATAAACTAATTTGTTTTAATTTTTTGTCTGATGATTCGGTTTTCCCTTTTCTTACGGAAATGTCCGAGTCAGTTTGTGGACAAGAAAATGCCTAAGTATCAATAAATAATGAATAGATTCCATTCTAGAGAAACACTTGTAAGCATGTTTGTTAAAATTTAATGTCTCTTAATATCATGAAACTTGATAAAATAGTCTATAGTAAATAGTATAGAGGGCTATTTGACATGGCCCTGTGAATAGGCAATTAGGCTTCAGAAACCGTGCTTGGTACACGGATTTAAATCCAAGTTGTTCCATCTACGTTGGTACGTTGACTAATACCCTTGGGAAAGATATGAATCCCTATCTCCCCTCCATCTATGGATTAAATAGCCTAACTTGTTATATTAATTAAAAAAAACAAAAAAAAAACAGGTGTATATAAAAATAATGTTTATCAAAAGTAATTGTTCCCGGCATGATCTCATGTAATCTCTTGTCATAAAGCTCTTTTTTAGCATTAGATTTTTAAGATAAAAATAATTGAGGCAATCTGCAGGTGTGGGGTTCAATTCTCCATGTGGGCTACATATATTCACTTTTAATCTTTAGAGTGAGACATGATACAAACAAACAAACAAATACATATTGGTCATTATTATAAAAGAGATTCTAATTTTGCTAATTATTTAAGTGACTTTGTGTGTCTGATGAATAGCTTCTTCTAAACTATGTTGTCAATTATTAGTCTAAAGACTTGAAAATTGATATACAAGGTATTCAGACTCATGAAACGAAATCAATTTGGCCCCGAGTCTGAAAAATATAACCTTTGGATCCTGACACAGCAAAATTACCAACTAGGCTCAGAGGCATTCTATTAGAGAACCCTATTCAGGGTCGAAATATTGGTATGTTTTCCTTTGCCTTAAGTCGCCAGGGCCAATAAATCAGCCTTCAAGAGTCTAAATTATTTATCACATTTTTACTTACTTACATTACTTATGCCAGGGGTGGGCAACATACAGCCCGCGGGCCGGGTCCGGCCCCTGAAGGGATTTCAACTGGCCCGCCGACTGTCTCCGACCATACATTGTAATGTGGTCCGTGGCCTTGACTTTAGTAGCTATTGAAGTAGAATCTGTACATTATGATAAA
>JAUZSX010000052.1:2990457-3000712 GCA_034780655.1 Idiosepius hallami
AAAAAAATAATGTTTGTAAAAGTGAGAAAATATCGTGAAAATTGACATAAACGAAAGAACACCCATAAGCAGTCAGTGTTTAGTCTTGGGGAGCGTGTATTATTTCAAAACACATATGTCCCGTCAATGTCCCGACCAATGACGTCATTCCACCAATCTGCAAAAGGGCCAAACTTTCTTTCATCACATTTAAAGCAAAAGAGAAATATTTTTCCCTTTTCACTTAATACTTGTTTTTGTTTACTGTTGTTTTGACGAATAATAATCACTGTCACTGTCAAGTAGGAAAAAAGATAGGATATGTCTGGTTTGAGTCTAAAGAAATCGCATAAAATAACTTCGAAAAAAATTTAATTATTTTAGAGTTTTTGTTTAACTCTTCTAGACGAATTACTTTGTTAAAAAAACATGAAAACTGCTTCTTTTCTTGGTAAAAAATGCCTGACTTTAAAAATGCTTACTTTTAATTTTTATCGACAACAACAACAAAAACCTATTTAGGCTACGTTGGGAAAAAATTAATGTACGCCAGGAATACAGACAGACCGTGACCGACCGCTAAAATAGGAATAACAAAAAAGTAAATATGGATGAGATATTTTCAAAAATTATTTTAAGGTTGTTTTTTCCCCAACCTGGATGGTCACGACGCCTCGCGGTCGCCAACAACACCAACATTACACACACTAAGCCAAAATGGGCTACAGCAAATTTTAGGTTGACCAAGGTAATTTTATGATTTCAGGGCAGGTGTTTTTTTTGTTTTTGTTTTTGACAAACCCTGAAAAACCGGAGTTATTAGTTTAGGCGTAAAAAATCACGCCGAAAGATACTATGAAATCCTTAAAGAAAGCACATTTACACCACACACAACAGTCAACACACTGTCGTATTTCATTTCCATCGAAAATTTGTTTCAGAGAATGTTTTTTTTTTCAAACGAAAGTGTTCTAAGGGCTGGTGTTAGGTTTGATTTGTTGCAAGTCATTAGGTGGGGTTAGGGTTAGTGTTAGGGTTGATTTTTGGTGGATTCGTAAACTTCGTTAAGAAATTCCATAAGAAAAAAAAACTATCTTTTTTTGTATAAGGAGTGTTTGAGTGATTTTACACATAAACTATAAATTTACCGAAAAACACATCATGTGTGAAATATTGTTCGATAAAATCAAATGTTTATGTTCAATAAAATGTCAACAACACAGACACAACACGTTTCAAGTTAGTATCAGAGACAAAAGAGTCTCAATGTATATTGTAAAAGTAACCTTCATTTTTGGTCTCTTCCGAAATAAATACTACTCACGCAAATTTTTGGTAGAGAGACTTGAAATCTGGTATATGCTGTGTTCGGACATATAGGAAATATTCGATCTAGTTTTGATTCGGAAAATAGCTACTAAAGAGATAAACTTGAGAAATTGATGTTGTTTTGCCACGACGGGTCACCAGAAGCAAGCGTCTGGGTTGTGGCAGTCACATTGATCATTTCGGTGTCAATATTCAGCTTTCAGAGAATTATGGCAGTTTTCTTAGAAAGAAAAAAAAACTTTTATTTACAAAAACAGAATAAAGAAAATGAGCACAAAAGGAGCATCAAGTCAAGTAGTAATATTTCTATTTATATCTTCTTTAAACAAGACTAAATTTTAAATTGGTGTTTTGTTTTCTTCAAACCTTATTCATAAAACTTTCTAGTTTGATTTGTTGTTGTTAGAAAAGTGTATTTTGTTGTATTATTAACCCTTTAAACCCTAAAGAACCGATATCGGTCCTAGCGACTTCAGGCAAAAGACACACACGGTCCAGCCAGCCTTAATCTTAGGATCCTGACTTTGCAATATTACCAAATAGTCACTCAGAGACGTTCTACTAAAGAACCATATTAGGGTCAAAACGTCAGTGTGTCATTCCTTGGCTTTGGTTACTAAGGCCGATACACCGGCCCCTTAGGGTCGAAAGGGTTAAAAGTTTATTTAATATAATTTATAGTTGTAAATTTTATTATTATTATTATTATAAATATTTCATAAAATAGAAATATCTTTCTATTATAATAAATTCTATAGGCCACAAATCTGTGATCAAAAGTGAGAAATTGAGCCAGAGAGAGCCATGAAGGGTCCTCCTACGAGGAAAGGTTTGGTTTGGTTAGAGTTAGATTTCAACGACGAGTGAACTTATATAAAATTCATCGAAAAATCTTCAGACCAATCCAAAAACCAAACCATTAACCAGAATCAAATCTCTTAACATTGGTTTTAGTGGACTAAATTTTTTAAGAGAAATAATTTAATTTTATTTAAGCATAACTAGATTAATTTTCGTGTACTTTTATTCTTGAGATGAGGCTTCATAATCTGGGTATTTCACTTGATTTCAAAATTAAGTTAAAAACGAACATCTATTGTAGATGGTCTCAGTCAGTTGTTATTATAGTAAGAACTGGATTGAATTCTTTCTTATTCCATTGAATGCATAGTCGCCTAGTCAGTCACCCACTCACCAACTAGCAGCACAAGAATCGAGTAAGATTCGTTGATCGCAGTCAGTTGACTATCCCAGACCCAGAGGGATCGATATTGCCTCTTTCGGCAACAACTAACTCCACACCAACTCGGTGTCTAGGAGACATCAGGGAAAACTAGACAAACAAATAGGATTTTATTATTTATTAAATACCATTTTAAGTTACAATGATCAGGCAACTTACCACAAGGACACACACAAAAAAACTGACCTTGTGTCTAACTGCGTAGAGTAAGCAAGTGAAGTGAAAGTGTGCGTTTGCGTTAGATGCGAACTGCGATTTTATTTTCTTCTCTCCTCAAGCTGGCCCGGGTGAAAAATATTGGAGTAGTAGTCTGGGCTGGGTCGTATGAATTAATTGCAGTCAGTCCATTTAGTATGTATTAAAATAAATAACTGTTTCAAGGAACCATAAATTGATTATTAGTTCATTTACCCCTCCCCAAACAAGTTTTTTTTGTGAATAGGGCATTTTGTTAGCCGCTTTTTCTTCCATAGAGAAAGAAAAGAACAATTGTAGCAGCAGCAGTTCTTGTTGGTACTAATTAACATGTGTGTTTTTCTTCCGTGCTCAACCGTACACAACAAACAGTACAGACTTAAATAAAGCCAAATGCCTTGGAGTGAGTGAAACCCAATATTTCCTAGTTTAAGTAGACAAAAATACGCAGTTTATGTAACCCAACTTACAATGTATTCTTTATTATCATTGTTTATCTAGATCTGTCTGTTGAACATGATTTTATATGATGAGTCAGGAAGATACTAACTAGTAACTAGAAACACTGTCTGTAACACCACAAAAACACCATGAAACAGAAACAGGCATTCCAAAAATAAAAAAAGTAAACATAAGAAAAGGAAAAGAAGAAAAAAAATAATAATGTGGATGTTAATGAGTTTATGTTATTATTGTAAATTTTTTTTTTTTTAAAGAATATGGCTGCAATAAATAAATAAATGAGAAATGTATTCTTGGTTAATGACATTGATGAGAATAGAGCAAATAATTTTATCGTTCGTAGTAGTTGCGACTGAATGTAATTTTTCGCCGACTACTACTATTTTAAAACACCAATAAATAAATCAACCAAGCCGAAGTAGTAAATAAACTGACATTTACAGCTTTGTTAATGTTAAAGACAGGTTTCCAGTTAATAAAAACAAGATGTATTCGTTAATATAAACCGGGATAGAAGTTGGTATCTTTCTAGAAAGATTTTAACAAAAGACTATAAATGCAAATAATGCAAGTTTGTTAAAGGAAAGTAGTCGAGTCGAGTAGTAAACATGGTGGAAATATGTGCCTACACAACTACAAATAAAAGAAAGAAAAGGAAATAGCAGTTATATAAAACAGATATCAATAATAATAATTATTATAAAACACTTTAGTCTTTATCAAATAATGGCTTCTGTATTGATAGGCGCTAAATAGTAAAAAAAATTAAGATTAAATTATTAAAGATAAAGGTCGTATTCTCACCGGGTAGCTGCCGTTTGTATGATTACCATTACATGTTCGACACATGGGAACTGACGAATCTTGAAAAAACATACTCAAAGCCGCCTGGAATAAAAATATAAAATAACCACATATTAATTTAACAGAGAGAAAGTTCTTTTTGAAAACTGAATTAGATCAATATTAAATTAAAATCGCCAAAGACATAAATAACAATAACTGTTGTTGTTGTCTTGTTCAAATTCGGGATAAACATTTATTCGCCATGATGTATTTCCCTAGACAACAATTCGTTGCTACTACTGCATCCATATCTTATATGAAGACAAAATTTACCTCAAATTGCCATTTTGCTGCCTGTAGCAATTGTTTTGCTTGTTCGGCATGGCATCCAGCCGCCAACACAAACTGATTTATCATGACTTGTTGTTTTAGATTATCCATTTCTGTGTATCAACAACGATCATCCGTTGATATTCACCTACTTACGACTTAGTCTTCTGGTGTTGTTATTGCTAGCAAATGATTGACAGGTCAGCCAAAATCGGCGTCGCTGATTGGTCAATAATCATATTAGTAGGCGTGGCTTCTTATTCAAAATACCGATGCTGATGTTGATTCTATGAATTAAACACCGACCTGCCGTCTTACTCACACTGGAAACTCACAAAATGTAAATACGAAAAAAAATTTTTTTTTTTAAATAAACAAAAATTATCCATCGATATATTATATGATTCGATTTATGTATTAATTATTGCTATGATGAATAATAGTAAAAAAATATTCAATTTTATAAATCTCGCAAAATATCTCGTATTCTTGCGAGAAATTGTGTGACGTCTGCTGTGGTCGCCATTAAAAAACAGTAATGCAATCAAAAATTGACAGATGTGGGAATAATATGTTTATTTGAGTGCATATCTGGCATTTGTTGGTTATGTTGCTGTTCATGTCCAATTAAATACACCTTCGTGCTCAATAAGCTTTCTAAAACGTAAATACTTTAGATATGGGTGCCCTAGCCAGTCGTCGAAACACAGGAAACGATGTGGTGGATTATGGCAATAACAATGCCTATCGATATCCTCCAAAATCAGGTTTGTAAAAAATTTAAAAACTTCGTTCTTTCTTCATATTTATTTGTCATTAGAAATATTGCTGTGGTTGGTATTGTGGATCTGGTTGATAAATATTTAATTTTATCACCATTATTTTTTTTTTAATCATTTAATAAAAATTTAGAACTTTACAACTCATACGCCGTATGACATGAGTGACATAAAATATCAGTCTCATTTTTGTTTTTTTTAAAACTTGATAAAATTTAGATTAGTTGAATATTTTAAAAGAAATTTTTATTAGTTTAAGTCATTTATCTAATTTTACGATAGACCTGGAATATATATATACATGTGTATTAAATACATTTGGCGAAAAAAAATCTATATCCCCGTTAATTTCTCTGAATGGAAATCTGTTTTATTGCCTCGGCGAAGACTAAGCCAAATTTTTAATTTTACTCTTTTTTTTTCACTTCTATATTTCAAGAATTTCCATGTATCCGTTTCGACTCATTTTTTTTAAAGATAATTTAAAGAAACTCTAATTCGAATTTTATATTTATTAAGAAAAAAATCTGCTGCGGCAAACTAAATGATTTTCTAAATATTGTTCGTATTAGTTGGTCTTAGTTTCAAAGTTTAAAAAAGTAGATGATAAAAAACTAAATAAGAAAAAAAACATAATTCCTTTTTTTAATTATATGTAGTTTCGATGATAAATGGTTGTTTTGGTAAATAATTCTCCAGCTTTCCACATTTTCTTGATATAAACCACTTTCTTTCGAGAAAAATGTTTTTTAAAAAAGATAGTTTGATTTTTTTTTACTCTTAAGACACAAAGTAAAGCCAAAAACATTAGATTTTGTTGCCCCTTTGATTTTTACTCCAAAATTTTTATATATAAAATATATGGCCCTTTATGATATCTCTCTCTCTCGAGCAAGGACTTTTTCCAAACTTCTTTGCCAATGTTTAGTCTAGAGACATTCAATTTGATAGAATTGTTTGGGGAACAAATTCTATTTGGTTTTCAACTAAATAGATAGCTGAAAGGGTCTAACTTGAAAAATTATTGGATCATTTCGGGAAATGCTAACTGACTGATGACCCTTTTTGCACGATGTCTTCAAATGGCTTCAGGCTTCAGAACTGAAAGCCTTTAGGGGTTAAAATTGAAATTTAGAAAAATACAAAATTTTTTACATAAAAAAATTAGATCGTTTTATTTCCCAATTCCTGGGATCAGCAGAGTCTAGATTTGCCAACAACCCTTGATGGATGACTTCTGGTGGCAGACAAAACTAACACACTCATAGTTGATAGAAGCTGCAGAAGCACCTTAATGCACACTCTGCAACCAACACCTAACAGTCAAACACATTCTGATAGAAGTATAAAAACATCCGTAAAAAATATTTTAAAGCAACAAATATCAGTGAAGTATTTTAAAAAAATCAAAACCTCACCCAATTAATTATACAATACTTAAAAGAAGCAAAACTGTTCACACTTCTCTAAACAACAAATACCAGCAATATATATATATATATATAAACGATAAAAACCAAAAAAAAAAAATACTAACAAAACAAACAAAATAAAAATAACCAATAAACAAATAACATTTAAACCAATTTTCATAATAAAAACTTGAGAGAATCAAGTAAACATAAACAAAATACCATTCTGGCATTAAATGACCCCAAAAGTGGTTGATATGCCGTTAAACCCCAAATCAAATCAAAATCAAATTCTATGAACCTTTCTTAGTTAAACACACTCTGATCAAATTGACTAAAGACGAACTGATTGTTGTTTTAGATAATTTACATTTTTGGAACATCTTTATTTTTTTTTTTAATTTTGATTGGCCAAAAGATTTAGAAATGTATTGTCATTGTTGACGACAGGGGTAAACTTGTAATTAAATAAAAAAACAAATGTTCTGCTTTTGTTTTATCAATTGGGTAAATAGAAAAAAAAATGTAAAAAAAAAGATATGACTCAGATCTGAATTATTTTTTTAGGCTTTTCTTTCTTTATGGCTTTGTTTTTTCCTTTCTTTCTCTCTCTCTCTCTCTCTCTCTCTGTCCCTCTAATTTTTTTCTTTTTTTTCTTTCTCTTTTTTCTTTATATCTCTTCTTTCTTTCTTTCTTTCTTTCTTTCTTTCTTTCTTCATGGCTTTGATTTTTCCTTTCTTTCTCTATCTCTCTCTCTCTCTCTCTCTCTCTCTGTCCCTCTCATTTTTTTCTTTTTTTTCTTTCTTTTTTTTCTTTATATCTCTTCTTTCTTTCTTTCTTTCTTCATGGCTTTGTTTTTTATTTCTCTCTCTCTCTTCTTTCTTTCTTGATTTATTCTTTATTTCTCTTCTTTCTTACTTTCTTTTCTTTCCTTCTTTCTTCCTGGTCTTGTTTCTTCATTTCTCCCCCCTCCCTCTCTTATACTCTCTCTCTTTTTATTTTATCTTTCTCTCTCTTCTTTCTTTTTTCATTTTCTTCATTCTTGATTCTTTTCTTTCTTTTTCTTCTTTCTTTCTCTTTCTTTATTTTTTCTTTATCTTTTTTCTCTTCTTTCTTTTCTTTTTCCCTCCTTTCTTTTCTTTTTTTCCTCTTAGTTCTTTCCTTATCTTTCTTTCTTTATTTTTTTTTATCTTTTTTCTCTTTTTTCTTTCTTTTTTTTCTTTCTTTTTTTTTTTAATTTTTTTTCTATTTTTCTTTTCTTTCTTTCTTTTCTCTCCCTCTTTCTTTTCCTTTCTCTCTTTTTCTTTTTCTTCTTCCTTCCTTTTGTTTTTTGCATATCTTAATTAATTGTCCTTAACTCGAACTAATGATCTCTCTTTTGAAATAGTGAAAGAATAACTATTTTAATTTTCATAACTTTATCTTTTAAGTCTTGATAATCTTTAGTCTAAAGATTCTCATCTAATTATTTTAATAAGTTGGATTATCACATTTTAAAGTTGAATAAGCAAGCCATGTCCTTCTCATTAAGATATAAACCCTGAAAAAAGTTGTTTGATGTAGATTTATTAGTAATTCTTTGTTTTAAGTTCAGAGATCCAGGGTTAAATCAAAGGGTCATCAAACTTGTTTTTTATGATAAATAATCAATAAACTCTTTCGCAAATAAAGTTTTTTTTAAATTTTTTCCTTAGAAAACAACATTACATAAAAGTGAGTAAAAAGACTTGATTCCATTGATATATGTACAGGGTGTCCCAAAATAAATGAAACCCATCCATTTGATTACTATTTATTACTAAAACAGAATAGGCTGAAAATGTTAATATTTTCTCTGAGCTGACATAATAACAATTGAGTACTGAAATTTTAGTGCCTTTAACTAGATTTTAAGTTTTATTTTCCAGGATAAGTGTTGAAATTAAACTTCCAGTGGAAGTGTGTTTCAATATTCTAATAAGATTTAGTCTCTATGTAAGTCAATGCGAAACATCTAATTTCCAAAACAAACCAAAAATCCCACAATCAAATAACCCAAAACAACAATACAGATAATATTAAATAAATAAACAGACAAAATTCTCTGTAAAACCTTTGAGACCTTAAATAACCAGAAATGGTTTATAGGAAGTTAAAAGACGGAAAACCAAACCAAATCATCTAAAAAAAAAATTTAAACTAAACTATTATTAAATATTGAAATTAAATTTTAGATATTATTTTTTTTATGTAAGTTTTTTTCTTTTTTAAAGAAAACTATGAATAAAATAGAAAGACATTATCAATAAAATTTATTTTGTTCTATTTTTATTGTTTTCTGTTTTTTTATATTTTTTGTTGTTTTGCGAATAAAAAGACACAGACAATATTCTTTCAATCTCTCCCCCCCCCATCCCAAGGCATGAAAATAGAATTTATAAAAGAAGAAAAAGAGATGGTTTTTAAGCAGCCATATTTGTTGTGTGTGCAAGTGTCCTTCAAATTATTTCAAGTAGAGCTGAACATGCACCTTCTAAGAGATTCACCCTGATCCGCAAGACATCCCATCAAGTGTTTAAAGCCTCCAGCTAATACCCCTTTCTTTGTTTTCTGATCATAGCTCATGCCTGTAATCCTTTGGGCTTTTCATTTTAAATGCTCTCCTCCAATTAAAAGAGATTTTTTTTTTTTTTTTTTAAAGCTAACATTGAAATTTTTAATTTTTTTTAATTTTTAATTTTTTTAAATTTTTAATTTTTTTTTAATTTTTAATTTTTATCACTTTTAATCAGCATATTTTTTTTACTTCTTTTTTTTATTTTTTGTATAAAAAAGATTTATATAAAAAAAAGCTAACATTGAAATTTTTTATTTTTTTAAAATTTTTAATTTTTCATCTTTTTAATTTTTATTACTTTTCTGCATATTTTTTTTTTTTTTTACTTCTTTTTAATTTTTTATATAAAAAAATTCTACCATTGAACTACAAATCATTATATTATCTCTAAGAGCTTGTAAACCCAGCCCGTTCGTCTTTATCCGTCTTCTCCCCCACTCCATGAGTGAAAATTAAAGTCTAATTAAACTTCTTAAAGGCCAACTTATCAGTGAATCAAGTCTTCAATTGAAATAAATCAAAATGAGGAAACTATTTAAAAAAGTTGATTCTTAAATGTCTTCTTAGAATTTGATGATAGACAACACAATACTGTCTTATATGCCAAACTGACTGAGATCTTCTACTGCTTCATTTTAACTAAAAGTTGCCTCTGAGGATTAGTTTTTCAGTTGATATTTTCTTTAAAAAAAACACCCATTCTTAAACATAAACAAATTAACCAAGAGTATTGTCATTGCTCTTTAAGACAAATCCTTTTAATATTTTTTTTATTTTTATGTGATCTATATACCAGGGGGTTTTGCATTCAATGTTGCCCTTCACCTAGATGAGTTGCTCTCCCGAGTTAATGAGCCCCATCTCCCCGAGGCAGCTATAGGCAAATGTAATGGTTTTGAATGGGATTTGAACTCCTGTAATACCATTCAAGAATCCAAGCTTTTACCAATGCTCTACCTTTGTTGTCCAAATTATTATAGATGGGGCTCAACTCGAGTGACTCATCTAAATCAAGGGTAACATTGAATTCAAAAAGCCCAGGTATATAGAGCTTGTAAAAATGGCCTTGTGCCTAACTTTGGTGCTCTACTAAAGTAAACTATATAAATGAGCATGAAAACACATGCCAAATTTTGTTCTGACG
>JAUZSX010000052.1:3000812-3020841 GCA_034780655.1 Idiosepius hallami
CACGGTCATCTGGCTGAAATACTATATATATATATATATATATATATATATATATATATATATATAGATGATCTTTTAAAGACAAAGTTTAAATAAATGTTGTTAAAAGAGAAAGCATAATCTTGTTGTTATTTGTGTCTCTTTGCAGACCTCCATTAAGTGAGGAAAGTAAGCACTCCGATAAAAACATGGTATCTAGCATCAATAGCATCTCTTCTGAGGCTCTCAGTGACAAGACTGGCCGACAGACACCAGTAAGTAAACAGAATATTATTTTCGTTTTTTCTCTTCTACTCAGAGCACCCGCAGATCTCGCAATTGCATGGGGTGTGCAAGTTACCTAGTGGCCTGCAGTCAAGACTCTTTCATTTCTCAGATCTATTATAAAAAAATATCAACAAAATAATTATTAGGATTAACTAGAAAATTATCATCATACTTGTATGCTGACATTGTCGTTATTACCGTCATGGACCACCACTTTTGTCTGAGTATCAATATTTATTCATGACATCAGAGGGGGAGAATGTGCAATGTTTTTGGGCCCTTCTCTTTGTAGATTTTATCTGCACACCAGCCACCCCTCACTGATATGAGACTCCATTATTCCTCTTTAAATGAATGGCCAAAACTTGTTTTAAAACTAATAGCGAAAAAGAGTTCTAAAGTCTTTTACATAAATCTCATCAACACAATCATGAAAACATTAGCGGATTTTTCCATTTACAAAACATTCCAAGTCAATTCTTTTTTCCTTTAAATCCACATTGAACTATTTTCCGCTAATTCTATCAACTTCCTTATACTACGGCTTCTGTTGGGCCTTATTATTTATGATATATTTAATGCCATTGCTTTCTGTCTCCCCAAGATTTAAATCACTTGATTTGTTTTAACTCTTTTCTTTTTTTTACTTTCCAGGGAGACAGAAAAGATGTGGTTGCAGTTGACTGTGAAACACAATCTATGGAACGAGGCGAGTACTTAAAGTTGTATGAACAAGCTGAGCAGGAATGCGAGTCGGACTACTTACGCACTTGTTCGCAGACTACTGCATCTACTGACCACTTTCTAGAAGATTCCACGTCGTGCTCTGAGCCTGATGAAGCAGAACCTGAGCTAGACTATGATGTGGAAGGTGGGTGGGCTCTGCAGGGGGACCAATTCACTCTTATCTAAATTTTTTAATTCCAAATTCACAAAGCAACAAACTATTTTACCATTTTATTTTGAGAACATCTAATCCCTCCTTAATTTAAAAATCCATATTTGTTTGTTCTTAATATTGTGTTATTTTTATCGCTATTTAATTTCATATCTGTGATAGCACTGGCCAGTTTTTTCGATGGTGAACTAGTCAAAGATTTAATGATTTGACTAATTCAACACGTTAAAAAATTAATTGTTTTAAATCCTTTTTTTTTACATTTTTTCTCTCTTTAAATTATTTAGTTTAACCCTGCGTTGGTTATGTGGAGTTTTCAAACCTTTCTGGTCATGTGTGGTATGGTATGGTCAAGGTGCATTGGAGACACCAGTTCTCATGAGATCACCAAAGTTAAGTAACGTCAATCCTGGTCAGTAATTAGATGAATGACCATTTAAGAATACCAGGTACTCTACCAGGGCAAGTAAGAAACCTGTACGCGGTGCCCCTGCAACTCCTTTCAAGGATTCCAGTTGTTACATCTCATGGTGCGATATGATAATGAATCCGAAAGTTTAGTCATAATAACAATGTAATTTGCAATCCCCCTCCTATATATATAAGCTAAAAAACAATGTACCGTAACGACTATCTTTATGGACAGACAACAGGTCAGAGGGGATAAAATTGAAAGAATTTACTGTGAAAGTTCTTTCTTGTCTTTCCAAAGTTGAGAGAAGAGAAGGGCTTATCTTCATTCTTCTGGTGTCTGAAAATGAAAGGTGACGGGATATGAAGGTGCAGAAGAATAGAGTGCATGGCACGTTTATTTGAGATAATCACCACTCCAGCCATTTCGCCCTCTCTGCCAAAACCCTAACTACCTACACCTTATATTTCACCAGAACCTGAGAAAGTTGGTCGAAGAAAGTTCACAATACTTTGCCAGCTTGAAACGAGTAAGGATACTGTGAATATTGTATTCACACTGGTAATGCTATACCGTCCTGAACTTTGTTCCTGGTAGGATCACCCAAAGCAGACCCCGGTGGCTCAGCTAATAAAGGGCTTTGGTAAAATCAGATAGCGTCTGCATTAAGCAGCCAATGATGGCGGCGGTCACTGTGTCTGTGGATATCTTACGGCAAATCGCTGCTCTCAATAAGTAGGGCTGGGGACCCTACTTTTCATCATATTCTCACAAAATCTTTTCATGGTTGTGAGCAGCCATGAGGAGACCAGCTCAACCCATACAGGGTGAATGCCGGTTAATAACTATAACAACTGGTATTTAGTCATGTGGGCCTTATGGTAACTCAGGAAAGCCAAATTTAATGTATACCTCAATTGTATTTCAATTCTCTGTATGTAGAATAGACACTTTGAATAAATAGCCAAATTTAGCATAAACCTTTTTTTCCTTAATATAATTATTAAATATTAGGTTGTCACAAAAGACTTGTAAAAAAATTTGAAATAGAAAAACTATAACAGGTGTGTGCCGTAATTGGTATGCTACATTTTCAATGAGTTAGAAAAAGAGTGGTGGCAATCGACGTGGCCCAGTGGATAGGCAGTTAGACTTCAGGATCATACTACACAAGTTCGAATCCAAGTTGTTCCATTTATGTTGACATGTTGACTAATACTCTTGGGAAAGGAATGAATCAACATCTTTCCTCCAGCTGGGATTAAATAGTGCAACTTGTGTTATTAAAAAAAATTATGTGATTATGAAATAATGTTTATCATAAGTAATTGTTCTAGGCATTAAAATGATCTAAAAAGATTGATATGCTGTTAAACACCAAACAAACAGAAAAAGGGTAGGTAAAAAATTTCTTAATCCAAAAATTACGATTATTTAAAAACGATTTTGGTACCCCAAAACTCCGTGTAACCAATGCAGAGATTAATTAAGAAAACAAAAATCTTATTTTTTTTTGGCTACTGTGTTCACAGTTCAATCATAACTGTACCTAATCCACCCCTAACTGCTACTCATCACTTGTTATTTATTCATTATTACTGCTTATTACTTATTACCTTCCTTGTCACTAATGTGTCCTTATTTTTAGAATCATTTGATTTAAACACTAGTTGTTTAAATCTTCGTTTAAATCGATCGCTAACCTTTCTTCTCATCTTCTGCCTCACTTTATCACAGAGATACAAAAGTAAAAGATTTAGAAATAATTTCCCCTTAACTAGCCTGAACTAGATCTTTTTTGCATTGATATATCGGCACTTTTTCACTTCAGGCTGGCTATCTCTCAAATAGGGTCATTAAATCTATCGGGGACATAACACTGTGTCAAATCACTTTTTTTAAAAATTTATTTTTATTTTGTTTTGATAATTTGGCATTTGAGTAATTTGACTTGGTTAAATAAAGTCAACAAACAGAGACAGACATTAATATGAAAATATTGAAATAAATTTAACAGATCTAATTATTATGAAAATAACAGAAGTAATTATTATGAAAAATTTTTTAGAGTCTTGATTAAATAAAGTTTAAAATTTAATTTTTTTTTTTTTAGAAAGAGTATTGTTGTTTTAACAAAAAAAAAGAATAATTATTTACTATTAGAAAAACAATATTTTGTAATATCATAGCAAGCATAACTTTATCATTGGGCAGCGATGGTGGAGCATTGGCAGAAGCTCGAGCTCTGAGATTGTATTACGCGAATTCAATTCCCATTTGAAACCATTACATTCACCTTTAGCTGCCTTGAGCAAAGCCCAGGTAAGAGCGCGTAAAAATGGCCTTGTGCCAAACTTGGGTTAGTGCCCACCAAGTAAATATATAACTTTATCATTCGTAATGATAAAAGTGACAGTGATTTGACACGATGTAAGTGTTCCCAATAGATTTATCGACCCTATTTGAGAGATAACCGGCCTGAAGTGAAAAACTGCTGATATATCTTCATAATTATTTTAAATTTGCATACTAAAACACTCGAGTCATTTGAATCCAGCCAACAAATCAGCTTAAAAATCACTTGGAATAAATAAAACTTGAGGTGAATTAAATTCTAATAGGGATAAAGGGTTGAGATACGGTCATATCGCGTTGAAACACCGGTCCCCGTCAGATCACCGAAGCTAAGCAACGTCGAGTGTGGTCAGTAGTTAATGGGTGACCATTTACAAATACCATGTACTGTATGTCTGCAAAATCCAGATCGCATCTGCTCCGGCATCCGGTGGCTTCTGGTGGCGGTGACCTCTGCGTCTGGGGGCAACCTGCTGCAAGTCCTCGTCTTCACCGCGGGGTAGGGTTGGGGACCCTACCACACCATCCGCCTTTCTCCTAGTATCATCCTTATGAATATTCGAATGTTCATGGGGTGCCGGCTCAACCCGTATAGGGTGAATGCCGTTCTAAAAAAAAAAGGGTTAAAAGTGAAAAGAGATGTCAGTAAAGTGAAAGTGTCAAGTAAGGTTAGGCTCGATCTGTGTCAGTTTATAGACAACATTTGATTGGTTTGCTGATTAATTATTTGCTATGAAATTGTGCTAACATTAGACTATTTTTTTCTTTCTATTTTCGTTATTGTAAAATAATAACAGTTTGATTTGATGCTGGTTTTAAGATTGGGTTTTATTTCTAAACTAAAATTTATGTAGAATTGTTTTAAGCTAAATGAAACTTAGTTTTCGAGATCCTTAATCAATTTTATAAGATATGATTAATTATAAAAGTATTTTTCAGACTATTGTCCTCATCTTTTTTTGTATTTGTTGTATAATGTACTATAACGAATAAAAATAAAGATGAGGACAATAGTTTGAAAAATACTTTTAGTCCCCGCTTGGAAAAATCACTCACAGAGTAGAACCTGATTACACTTTTTCATTATTTTCTTTACATTTCTTTGACAAAAAAATAACTTATTCCTGTAGTTATGAGACCCTACATCTTGTAGCTCTTAAGAAAATAAAACTACAATAGTTTTTTTTTCTAAACATCTTTTTTATACGCAGAGCTCTTCAGAAAAAGAAACTACAATAGTTATTTTCAAAGAAAAAAATTAATTCAGACCACTAAAATTTGCTTATGTACAGTATTGCCTTTCTATATAATAGGCTTCTTTGAATAACTTTGAGAAAGCTTTAGAAATGAATTTAGTATTTGTTATGAATTAATTTACCATTAAACGGCTTGTCTATATAATAAGCTTCATTAAGTGCCAAGTCCTCTGACAGCCGGGCAATACTTCTAGTATTAGATAAAATTGAAATACATTAGTAAATAGAAGATCGATTCATCTTTTTTTTTCCCCTTTATTCTAATTATTAAATTTTAGGGTCATTCCAAAAATTTGTAAAGACTTGTAAAAAAAAAGTTTTAAAAATTGAAATTTTACTCGTGGAATAATAACAAAAATTATTCCTCAGAATAAAGACCATCAAGTGTTTACAAACTTTTGGCACAACCTAACACAACTCCTTTTATTTGTGTAATTCTAATAAACCCTTTTTTTTTTCAATTCAACTAACACAATTCATAGCCATTTCCTAATACTCGGCCAACCTTCAATGTTGCTGTGTTGCATTTGTTTTTTTTATCTTGTTCATATCTTTTTTCATGTTTCTACCTATAGTCAAGGAAAAAATGGCATCACCCTTGTATACAAAGAGAATTTAACTTCAGTGGATTTAGAGTGTAGCTTAGCCTAATTAGTTTCAGATCCAATTGTCCATTTGCAAAGATGTCCAATTTGCCATAAGATCCAATTTGCCATAAGATCCTTTTCAATTTTGCCCATCGATAATAATGTCCAATTTTTTTTAATGTACACAAAAGATTGTCCAATTATGCAAAATTCTCTATTGGCAAAAAAAAACAAATTTTTTTTTTATCGAATTAATTAATTAGAAAGATAGATGATTATTATTTCGTTTTTCAGAAGGGTTAGGCAATTTATTCTTTGGTTAGCAATGTTTTCATTTAGACTTTTTGACTTTTTCTGTGGACATTAAAAAAATTGAACATTGATGGGTAAAATTGGAATGGGCCATATGGCAAATTGGATCTTTTTACAAACGGGCATTTTGACTTATCACCTCCTAAAAACAGTTTTGCAAGTTAACAAAAACATAATTCACTTGGACTTTTGTTAATATGCAAAACCATGTTTAGGGGACTCTAAGCTACACTCTGAACCCACTAAAGTTAAATTCTCTTTAGGTGCAAGGTCAACACCATTTTTTCCCGGACTACTAAGTGTCAGTTTGGTGCTAAGCATCCTTACTGCACTTTTTTTCCCTACTTTTTTGCTCATTTAATTTCAATCTCTTTTGTTTTGCATTCTTTTTTCTCCTCTTGTTTTTCTTTTATCAATTCAACTTCCTATTTCAGTAAAGATAGGAAATGTACAATATTAGCTGTAGACCATGAGTCATCCATCTTTCCAGAGCACCAAGTGAACACTCTTTCTTATAACTGTGACTGTGACAATATGCTTTTATTGAAAAATATTCTTGTCACTGACTTGTTTATTTTACAATTTTACCATTTCTTTTAATGCTGCAGTGGGGAAGTCCATTTGGCCTAATGGGTAGGCAGTGAAACTTCAGAATCCTAGTACATGAGTTTGAATCATAGTCATTTTATTTGCATTCATAATTGGACTAATATCCTTTCCAGCTATGGGTTAAATAGCAACAGATTGTTTTATTTAAAAAACGGATTGTTCTTGGCATTAAATGACCTAAAATTAAAAGGTTGTAAAACAAAATAATAAACAAAAGAAATAATTCTGCAACTATTAATAATAATTAGAGAATTAAAAGAAATGGTAAAATCACAAAATAGTTAATTAACAAGAATATTCTTTAATAAAATCATATTATCATAGCCCTACTTATAACCCATTTATTCATTAAGCTTATATATTAATGGAAATGACCTCTTATTAATTCTCATTCTAAATATTCCTATTTAGTTCAATTGTTATTGCCCTTGTCTCCAAATGGAAATATTCTACTAAACTTTATGGTATTCACTTTCTTTCTTCAGTGTTTCTTCGTTTTGTTGCATTTATGACAATGTTTTAAGTTGAAAATTATCTATCTATATAATTGATTGCTAAATAATATAATACACATTTTTAAAAAGTGCAACAAAATGTACATTACATAAAATAAATCCAAGATAATTTTTATGTTTAGTTTAAATCAAATCTTTATAAACTACTTTGTAAAGTTTATAGAAGTGCATTTTGAAAAGTGATGATTTTTTAAATTAAATCTTGTACCTTAATTTTTAAAGCTTATAGTAAAAACATTTAACAATTTTCATGCCCTGAATGAAATTCTTTTCTAACTTGTATTATGTATATTTTCTTTAAATTCTGCTTTGGTCTGAATTATAAGCCCAGAGTTGGGAAGGGGCAATAATTTAATAACAAAAATTATGAAGGGTGTATATAATTAATCTGGGCAAATATTTGTTTTCACTTTTTATACCATTCTAATTTCCATTTGGTTAAGTCTATCATCCTTCCCTCCCCCCAAGTGTCCTTTTGGGCTTGTTAATAAATACCAACCCTGACCGAAGCTTGTGTCACTCATCGCACTGCGCTATATTTTGTGCTACACAAGGCCCCACTCACTCAATCACTCACTCACTTGATGTTGGGAGCTGGATGAATGTTGTACATGAGTCTAGTGTGTGCCAAACATCGGGTCAGGTAAGTATGTTTTGTGTTGTTTTTGGAAATTCACTTATAGACTTTCTTCTTTAAATATCTTTCCTGTGAAAGGCACCAAAAAAGAACTGGTAAAAAATTCTTTCTTTTCATAGTTTTGTACAGGTTTTATTATCTAATTATTATTTTACTTCTCTGGCGTCTGTCTGGTGTCACAAACAAGAACCATCATCACAAACAATAATTAGAGAGGAACTAATTACTTCCCTTTATTATTTGCTCTGGGGGAAAAAATTGATGCTTTACTGTAGTTCTCTTTCTTGTAATAATATATAAAGCATTTTTTTTTTTTTTTTTTCAAATTAAAAAATTTGATCTGAAATATATTGAAAAATATAATTGTTTGCTTAAGTGATCAGAAGGTTCTTGCTGATGTGTGTTTTAAAAATTTGATTTAATCCACAGTCTGATCTGAAATATATTCTACTGATTTTTCTATTGAAGGACAACCTTATTCTAATTGTTTTTTTTATCTAATCAGAAGGTTCCTGCTGATGTGTGTTGTAAACATTTTTTAAATACTGTGGAATCTTCCAGGGGTCTTTCTAATATATATTTATTTCCATTTGATAAAAAATGGCATGAAATCATTTAATTTTTATGGGTTTCAAATGAATGAAATTCACTAAGTTTCGACAAATTAATCCTTCTTCAGTTGATAGAATTTTCTAGCGATGGTCTGAATTAATTATGACTATTGTCCGCATAATGAATATACATATTCACTCTCATCTCAAGGATTCTCCCCAAAAAACATCATTTTGGTTTGTTGTATTTTTTTTTCATAAACTTTTGTTTTTGTGGTTATAATATTACATTTGATTAAATTTTTTTTAATAACAGCTTAAATTGTAATAATTTTCCCCCTCCAAAAAAAATTGAGATTGCTGCAACTTAAGATGGTTGTATCCTTTTATCTGATTTTCCTTCATTGTTTTCCTGTTAAATATGTCGGTTTCTCTAGATATGCTTTGTTTTGTTTTTGGTCTATTTCGGCCTTAATGTTGACAAAGTCCTTTCAATCTGTATTGCAGGGAGTGCTGAAGAAGACAGTCAAGATAGTCCAAGTTCTTGTTAATTTTTCCAACGTAAGCAAACTTGCTAGTTTGTTTGCTTCCCAGCATCAGAATTCATTGAATGATGCACCCCCTGTCCTCAATCCCAAAGTGGCATGCGCTGCTATTCTAGCTTGAGGGCTAGACTGTGCATGGTAGTGATGAATGGACCATTATGGGACTTAAGAATAATAGTAATAATAAAATAATGATGATGATGATGATACAAGTTGTTGTCTATTGAAAATTTATGTTTTGCTTAAATTCCTTCAAAATCCTTAAACTGTGTTGTTGTCCTGCATGTGTTTCTAGGGTGTACAGACTTTCCATCAGTTGAAATTTCATGGCCTGACTATTAATCAAGAAATATTAATCACTAGGCTTTTAATCACATGGACACTTAACCACTCCAGGAATTTTAATCACTTGGGGAGCATTTGAACGGTGTTATATCCAAAAAAGTTTTCTTTAAAAAAGATGTTTTTTACCACATTATTAACATAACATAATTACATAAATAACATCATTACATAAATAAATGTCATTTTTTTTTTTGATGTAATTAAAGTTCTCTATGTTGGGTTGATTAAGTGTTCATGTGATGAAAAAAACATGTGATTAAAAGTCTAGAGATTTTATTTCCATGATTAATTGTTGGGTGATGAAATGTCTTGTGATGAAAAGTCAGTAAACCATTTCTGGTTCTCTTCACTTTGTTTATTGTTTTCTTTCTGTTCCTATCAACTCCCATCTTTTCCTCTTTTTATTTGACTGGTTTCATTTTTTTTTCTTTTTATTGATATTGTAATTTAATGGGCTGTTTTTTCTCTGATTGCCAATGCTTTGTCATCCTATTTTGTTCAGATTTAATGTCAGCATCCTAAAATAGAGACTGGTAGAGATGTTACCAACTCCTGTGGTCACATAACAATCAAGAAATAGAATTTCACCTTTATCTAAACTATTTCTAAAATTTTTTTTTTTTTGTTTTTTTTTTCCCCAATTCTTTATTTCTAAGATTTCCAGGATGAGCCCGTCCCAAAAAAAAAAGTTGCAAAAGTTAAATTCTTTTGGGGGGTAAGGGCAACACTTTATTTTCCGGATTATCTAATATGTAATGAATTTGATGTTTTTTAGATATTTAACTATTGAATATTTGAAGTTTAATTGATTTTTTTAACTCTTTCCAATTAAAATTTGAAAATAAAAATGGTATGACAATCAGAACTATAAAATCCAAAATGTCTATGTATCTGTCTGGTTATGGTTTTATTTTAATGGTTCTTATAGATTTTTTTTATTAGATCATGTCAATTTAGAATGTTTGTCTGTCTATTATTCTATGTTTCTCATTTTATCTTATGACAGCTTAAAAGTGCATGTCTGTTTTGTGAGGGTTTAGTTTTGTTTCACATAAAGGTCGCATGTTTGAAAGTTAATTTAATTGAAAATAATCTTACCAAAATTTGTTTCCCCCACCAATTGATCATTCTACTGAATCAAAAGAAAGCTAACTTATTATTTAAAATTTTGTATTGCAACAATTACAACAATCAAGAAATAGAATTTCCCCTTCATCTAAAATAATTCTAAGGGTTTTTTTGGTTTGTTTTTTGAACCCCTCGATTTATCGGAGAGAAACTATGTTTTCAGTAGTGTGTCCCCGTCCGTCCGTCTGGACAATTGCTGAATAACCATCCATTAATTTTTTTCTGAAATTTTTCCACATGTATTGTTATATTTAGATGTGCATAGTAAAAAAAATAATCAAAATTCTGGTTGCGTCTCCAGTGGGGTAAAATGAGTCAAAATACTCCAAAATGGTAAAAAATGACTCTTTGTCCAATAACTTTTGATCCATTATATTTTTCTGTTTCTTGGCCTAAATGTGGAGAGAATTGTCCGAAATGTAAATTCAGTAAAAGCTTTATTCATTGTGCACTCATGGGGGAATATGCATGCTTCACTTTTTTTTTTTGAAGGGGTGTTCTCCAAGCTTTAGAATTATAGCTAGAAAAAAAAGAATATGGTGTAAGTGTTAAGGCCATGGAGAATAGAGGAAAAAAATGATCCTTATAAATGACTTAAAAAATTATTGCTAATATTTTTAAGTTAGCTTTCTTTTGAATTTAGCTTCTGAGTAAAATGAATTTCAGTGAGATTAGTTTGAATTAATTCAGCTTTTCATGAAAAGGGCATTTGGTTTTGTGATTATCTCGTTTCTTTATTTGGGAATAAACCTGTTATCATTTGTCTCTTGGAATGGTCTATTGTCTCTTGCATGTATTGGTACTTGGATTCTTTATAGCATTTTACATCAACCTCCCTTTTATTTTTATTTGTGTTCAAACCAGTATTAAAAAAGAAAGTAAATCTTCATGTAGAAAACCAAAAGCATGTCTTTCAAATATATATTGTCAGTTATTTGTTTGAGAAATCCTAAATGATAAATAGGTGAATCATAAAAGTCTTTTTCCTTTTTAAAATTCAGAAAATTAATTATCTATCCTTTAACTTTAATATCTTAATGCTTAATGTATGTCAAATATATTGTAAAACCTTTTTTTTCTTTGGTTCAGTAATTGAATACATAGACTAAAGCAGTAGAAAAAAAACTTTCACTTCTTTAGCAAATGTTTTACAATAAAGAAAGCATTGTCTTTGTTTGGATTGTTTGATTAGAAAAATGTTAATTCATAATAAAAGGCATTATCAAGTAGATGAGTACCCTTGGGAAACGTATGAGTCCCAACTATGGGTTAGAGAGTGCCCATCGTTTTATCCAAAAATCAATGAGTTGGCAGATGAAAATTTATAAAAATGTTTTTTCTTGACATTAAATGACCTAAAATGGTTGACATGACATAAAACCAACCAACCAAACAAACAAACAAAGCATTATCATATCTATAGCAAATGAAATTCAAACTTATAAACAAAATAACATTATAATTTAATTATAATATTCTTCAATGTACCGCATGTAAAATGTCCATGTGAAGCAAGGTAGAGCATTGGTAAAAACTTGGGCTTTGGAATCATAGTACACAAGTTCTAATCCCAGTCAAAACCATTGCCTTTATCTTAAGTTGTCTTCGGTAGATGAGGCTGGTTAACTCGGGAGAGGAACTCATCTAGATGAAGGTTAACAACGATTACAAAAGCCCAGAGATATAATGTGCACGTAATAATGGCCTTGTGCTTAACTTTGTGCTCGACCAAGTAAATATATCCTATAATAATTTTTTTTTGTTTTTTTTCTTGTCATTTCAGGAGTCGACTTAAGTTCAATAACTTTAGAAGAACAAACTGAAAATATAAGCCAAATCTCGTTCCACAGCAACCTTTCCGATAACCATTCAGATGTGGATCCCTTAGGCTACCCACTATTGACAGTTGATGATTGTGGCATCATTGGTGCTACAAGTAATGGTGCTGAGGAGTCCCTTTCTTTACCAGGGACCCCTGCTAGTAGTTCAGAAGGATCAAGCATGGGTAGCCGTGGCAGTTCCCAGTTGTTGTTAGCACACACTCCCCCACCAGACGAGAAGCAGCTGACTGAGCAAGTATGAAAACTTCATGGATACTGAGTAGGTGCTCCCACCACTTCTGCATATTTTTTTTTGCTCCCCTGAACTCTTTGAACCTAGGTGCATTAAAAAAAATGATAAAATAACAAACCAGTTTTCAATAATATTTAACCTGGCATTTAAATAATCTTTTGCTTTTTTGTCGAAATAGTTTTTTTCTCATCTCACTGATAAAAATGAGAATAGCTGTAACGATATTCAAACAGTAATAAATAGGGCTGTGATAATATGCTTTTTACTAAAGATTATTCTTATTCTAGACTTGACTATTTTGTGATTTTAGGATTTCTTTTAATTCTTTACTTATTAGGGCTGTGAAAACAATTTTATTAAAATATTCTTGTCACAGCTAACTAGGGATGTGACAAGCATATATTCTTTAATAAAAGATTACTGTCACAATCCAATTAATTAATGAGCAGCCTTTAGGCCAGACATATCCTTATTAACTAGGGCTATGACAATATTCTTTTAGTAAAGAATATGCTTGTCACACCCCTAGTTATTAAGG
This sequence comes from Idiosepius hallami, assembly GCA_034780655.1. Taxonomy (NCBI): domain Eukaryota; kingdom Metazoa; phylum Mollusca; class Cephalopoda; family Idiosepiidae; genus Idiosepius; species Idiosepius hallami. Next base: position 3,013,841 of record JAUZSX010000052.1, read on the forward strand.
CTGTGAGAAGAATATTTTTAATAAAAGTATATTGTCATGGCCCTGCTAATAAGAAAAGAATTAAAATGGTAAAATAGTCAAATCTGCTACAAGAGAATTATTATTTTGTGATTTTACTATTTCTTTTAATTCTTTGCTTAGTAGGGAAATAACATTTTTATTTAAAATATTCTTGTTACAGCCTTAATAACCCAAGATGTGACAAGTATATTCTTTAATAAAAAATATTGTCACAACCCCAGTAATAAACTGTCATGGATTAGCTTTTCAGCAGATATAAAATTCTGTCTTCACTTGAGTATTTGCTAATAACATCAATTTAAATGCTTTTTTTACTATTATTGATTTTATTCTGTCTCACAGTTTGTATTTGCTATCTTAAATATAAATGCTTAAAAGCAGTGTTTTTACACTCAGAATAAAAGATAGCTTTTTTTTTTTTTTGGAAATACAATTAAATAGGCTTTGGTTTATGGCTGGTATATTTGAACATTTAGTATAAAGAGTGGACCTAATTAGTTAAAACTAATTTCCTAAGGAAAAGATCATTCTTTTTGATATATTTATTTTTTAGGATTTTTTTTTTTCTTTAATTACCTCCAAATGCATTTTTATCCTCACTTTTCATATTGCATTATAAACTTATAACAAATAAGCCTTATCATATTTTCCACCCCAAGTCTACTGGCATGTCTCTGGTTTGAAAGAAAAGATCTTAGCCATGAGAATTTAATTTGTATACCATAAGTATTACAGTTTCAGTTTGGCATTTTACAATGGTCCTCCTATGTGGAAATATTGTTTTTTGAAACTATCTCAAAACATGTATATATAATTATGCTTCTATAATCATTCCTTCAATGGAGAGTGAAGGTAGTGAAATTCCTTGGTATAAATCATTTCGTAGATGTCTCCTCACAAGCATAAAATAAAGATCTTGTTGAACAAGACTTGTGTTTTTTTGTTTGTTTTTTTTAATTTATGCATGTCAGTTTCCATGAATTAAATTAATCGATTTATTTAACCAGCTTATCAACTCAATGCTGAAAACTGTTTTAATTTTCTCTACCTAGTTTACTTGTTTTATATCTAAATTTAGTATTGAAAAACATTAAATTGTTGATTCACTTAACTAGCATATTTACTCTCATAAGGTCATTCAATGCTTAAAACTGTTTTAATTGGTCTACCTAGTTTACTTGTTTTACAGTTTTTGTTTGTTTTTAATTTAAATTAACTGAACAAAAAACTATGATTCTGCTAGTTTTGTTAAAAAAGTTTTTAAAGAATGCATTTTCTACTTATTCAGATAATGTCACAAAATATTTTGTGAAACTTTCATATGGCAATTGAAAAAGAACTTTGTGTGATTTTAAAAAGAATCCTATCTATAATGAAATAAGATAAACAGTTTAACTTCACCTTAAAATGTGGATTAACATTTAAAAAAAATATATACTCACTCATTTTAGCTATTAGTTTCTAACATTACATTATAAATTTGATCACTAAACGCAATGATTTCTAACATCTGTATTTTCCTTAAAAATATCCACTCTGCAATGTTTTATTTTATAGACATTAAGATTTGCCAAGAAGCAGGGCTGTGATTAGGGCCCCCGCAAGGCTCTTGGCTTCTCAGATCTTTTGTAATGCAAAAAATTACCAAAATAATTATAAGTGTGATAATGATTTTCTAAATATATGTTGTAATATACATCTATCAACCGATCTCTCTCTATGTCTATTTAGTCTTTGATTAAACCTTCCAGTATGTTGAGGAGGTGAAAGTTTTCTTTTTTTTAGGGTAAAGGGCCACAAGGTGCATTCTCTGTTGGGGCTGCTATGTGGCTAAACACGGCGCTGTCAAGAATACTGTAACCTTTAAAAAGGAAAGAAAGTTTTTGTTTAAAAGAAATTGGATTCACATACAACTTTATGGCACCAAAGCCACAATTTTGTACAAAAAAAAAGAAGCTATTCCAGTTGTTTTTAATAGATAAAAATAATTTTATTTCAAGATACCACTGAAGGAAAGAGAGCTTTTCTTAGAAATATACAAGAAAAACTTTCTCTCCAAAAAGGAGGATGCAAACTTTAGCCATCAGAGATTCTAATATGCTGTTCATGACTTTCAACCAATTAAACAATTTTCTTCCATTATTAATAAATTAATTTTTCTGTGAATATAAAGTATTGCCTGAATCACTGTGTGTCCATCTTGAAATGGGATTAAATGTCTGATTAACTATGGGATTGATTAAAGGTGTCCCAATAGTTAGTGGAAATACCAGCATTCAAGCAGTAGTTAGTTGTGATCACTAGGGCTATGACAACATGCTTTTATGAAAGAATATTCTTGTCACATCCCTACTCCTTGAATAGTTTACAATTTTACTATTTCTTTTAATTCTGTACTCATTTACTAATAAATACAAAATTAACAACTCGTAAAATCGCATAATAATCAAGTCTGTGACAAGAATACTCTTAAAAAAAAAAAAATATTGTCACAGCTCTAATGATCACATCTCTTTTTAGTGTCACTGGCTGATATGTCTTCTCTCAAAAAGGGGCGGACTTTAATCAGCAGGTGGAACAACTACTATAAAACCGGGTGTCAAAGTTCAAGAAGCAGCCAAACGTTGCAGTGGACCCTCAAGGTAATTGGCAAGCGCTTGTAACTGGAAAAATAAAAAAAGCAAACTTTTATTTCATGTAGGAGCATGTTAAGAAATTTATACAGAGTGGGCCAAAAGTAGGTATACAGTTATTAAAGCTTTTTTTTCCATCAACCTTTTTAATGGTTTATGTTTTTTTGTTTTACTAGCTGTGAAGAATGTTGCAATTTCAATACAGGACATTTTGAGTAAAAGCTTTAAAACAGTGTCTAAGATTTTTTTTACATTCTTGAAATTAAAAATTACTTTTCATAACTGTATAGCTATTTTTGGCCTGTCATATACATTTACCACCAAATATCACTGGATAATGCAAAAACAAACTGAATTTGTATATGTGAACTCTATTCCTCATCTTAATTCCATAGTAAATTTAATATTTATTAAGAGATGGACCATAGTCCATTTAAAAAGGTTTACAGATTTAGAGAGTTTTATAATTTAATTCCATTACAGTCTTGCATTTAAAAGTAAGAGAAATATTTGTGCTTATCTCCAAGTATCATTTTTTGTACATAAACTTTTGTGTGTCTAAGAATACAGAAAATATCTTGATTGAACATTAGATTATTTTCTATTTCCATTTAATGTAATTGTGCGAATGAAAATAATTTCTCTCCTAAATTTAAGTTTTTGATAAACAATTAAAAAAACAAAAAAAAACAACTTACCTTAGCTTTCAACATTCCAAAGTCAACAGTTTCCTTAGCATAGATACATAGAAGTAAGTTACCAACACATGTGATGGCAACTTTACCTTCCTGTAAAATTGAATAACAAAAATCATCAGCAAATGCAGTAAAACCTTGTATGTTGTCAAACTTGGGTTAGATGCAGTAAGAGTAAGGATTAAAAAAAATTTTAATGAGGGTCCAAGGGAATTACTGTGATAAATATTATTCAAGATTTACTTTATTAATGTGTTACTTCATCAAGTTCTATTTTAGATATATAAAAAATATTAGAAATTTCAGATATAGCATAGAACATTCATTTACCAAACTGCAGTGTTGATAGTATTGTCTTAAATATTTGGATGAAAATTACCAGTTACCTTGTTTTTATGGCTATACTATGGTGAAAACATTTTTTTAAAGTTATTTCATAAAGTCAATAATTACATTTGGCCAATTGAGAGTGATATTTTAAGAAAACGTTAATTATCTAAAGTGTATATTGTAGCAGGTAGGGTATCTAAAAATGTGGTGAGGTAGGAGAATTCAAAGTTAGATGGTAGATAACCCTAAAAGGTTTACTGTATTTTAAATTTATTTCCAAAAACTTAATTATAAATTTTTTTAATTATACAAAACTGAATCCAGTATAGAAATACATTGTAAAAGAATTGTTTGCAAATCAATGTATAATTTTATTGGCAGCCAGGAGGGTAAGCCCTATTTGCAGTGACAGGCTCTTGGCAAGGATGTTTGAAAACTTCATAGGATTGATGCAGGTTTAATAGCTTGACGCATTTTAAATGAAAATTTAAAGCAAAGAAATGGACTTACCTCATTATGTAATAAAACATATTTCAATTTGTCTCCATCTAAGGCCATATCTCCACTCTTGACATAGGCTCCCCAAATATTGCTGGCAATTGTTGCAGTTACCTGCGGGTCTTTTTCTGCATATCCAGCATAAGCAAGCAAAGCTCCTTCTTGATTAAGAAGTCTAAAAGATAAAGTAATTCAGGAAATTATTGTTATAAACAGGAAAAGAAAAACCAATGAGTTTTTCTGAAATTGTTGTGGTAAAATGACTGTTTAATGCAGGTTAATAGAACTTGTTATTTTTAACATGTTTTAGTCACTTGAAGAAAAGTATTTGTGTTTAGAAATGAGACCAAATAGGTCATGTTAATGTCAACAGGAAAAATATGATAAAATAACTTTTATGATATTATAAAGGGTGGAAGAGATGGATGGGTAAGGTTTTATCCACATTGATTCTAACGTAACACTATAAACGAAATGGACGGCAAGGTGGAGCATTGGTAAAAGCTCCCACTATGAATCTTATTAGGAGAATTCAAATCCCAGTCAAAACCATTGCATTTACTTTTAGTAGATGGGGCTCATTAACTCGGTAGATTTACTCATCTAAGTGAAGGCCACACTGATTACAAACACTTGTCAGGTAGGCAGTAATGATGATTCAAGAACCCGCACTATTGAAATTGCATGTCTCATACGTCTATGATCTAGGCCAAAGTGAGTATGTGTGGCTGTCGCACAGCCACGACCACCCGAAACAACATCCAGAGAGAAGGGCCCTCTGACGCTTCTCCCCTCTGATCTCAGTACCCCATACTTGAACACGAGTGGGAGCAGGGACGAAGGATAAAGAGAAATGCCATGTTGAATTTTGAGGGATACTAAGTTTTGCCCAGAGGCAGGGCCATGCTTAGAGCCCCTTCGGTCCCTCACAATAGTGTGGAGGCCGCAAGGGTCCTTGGCTTCATAGATCTTTTGTAATGCAAAGAATAAAGAATGGTTGACCAAAAATCCCGTGTGTTGATGATTGCTATTTCAGACTTGACAACTGGAATAGGAAGAGTGGAGAAAATAAGAGACTCCCCCAGTTACCAATGTTGGCAGTGTGTGGAATAATGGAAGAGACCAGCAGTGTGTGAAAAGAACACAAGGTAATGCATTTGGGAGGCAAGCTGATGTCTCCCCAACCAACACCAGTGACAGCCCCATCTCCAATTCTAAGAAACAGACTTTGTAAAGAAAGAACGCTTGTAAATAACCAAAAACTATTTACTCACAAGCTTTCTAGATTATACACCCTGCTCCCAGTTTCAGACTTTTGTAGATTAAAGAAGTCCCCTATTTTTTTCCCTAAGTAGAAAATATCATCTATTATAGTATATTATTCATTCATCTTCAATTAGTGATGTTTTTAACGCTGACACCAAACTCCAGTTTCATGGTTTTGAAATCAAAATATTTGAGTGGATTACCAAATGGAAGGGAGGTAACTTATATAAACAGGCCAAAAAAAATTGTAAAGAGAAAAAAATTGTTTTTAAAAAAAGGGGTTCATTACTAGGGTTATTGGTTGGGTCTAGAAGTTTTATCGGTTTAGATAAGGATAATTTGGTTGTTGATCGAAGAAAGTTGGTAATTACTAGGCTTTTGACAATATGATTTCTTTTATCAAAAAATGCTTGTCTTGTCACATATCCCTAGTTATTAGGGCTGTGACAATATTTTTTTTAAAATAAAAAGCATGTTGCCACAGCCCTAATAATAAAGAATTAAAAGAAATTGTAAAATGGCAAAATAGTCAAGTCTGTGATAATAAAAGCATCATCACAGACACAGTCCTAGCAATAACTAATGAAAACATCATTTTCAAATTTTCGTTTAAGGGGAGATAATTTAAAAGAAAAACAAAGATTATAGAATTTTTTTTTAATTTCTGTTTTAAAGGAAAAAAAATGCCGAGCACGTAAAATCGTCTTAAAATAAATTTTATTTCTTATTAAAAAAATGTTTTTAAAAAATAGTGATTCAACTCGTTTAAATCTGCCTGTTTAAGTTCGGTTTAATAGATGGCAAATATTTTACCTGGTTTATGAATTTTAAGAAGAGAGAGAGAAAAAAAAAACACTTATCGTAGAGGAGTCTGTTAATTCAATGTTAACGTGTAAGTTGTTTTGTTGCTATTTTTTTCAAAGATTACGGTGTCTGAATATGGGTGACCAGACCAAAGGTTGAAATGAGGGGGAGGGAAAAGGAGGAATGAGTGCTTAGTTCTCAGGCTTTAGAATCCTTTTTCACGAAAGTTTTAAAAACCAGAGTAAAAAACAAAAAAACAAAAAAAGCCCATTTCAGCCAGCAGGGATCATTCCCTCATTCAGGTGTCAAAAAGTGCGGATTATTCCCACAAACCCGGACAGCTTCTTTAGTGTTTTGTGTTCGATGTAGTAGTAATAAAGACAGACAGAAGTAAACCTTTTAAGAAGGCTTTATCTGTCAAAACGCAGGTAATAATAAGTTGTATTAATCAGGGAAGTTATAAGAAAAACTGGACGAGTCCAAAGTTATACTTTGCAACAAATATTCATAACACAAGCTGAAACCAATAAATGCTCGCTTACGCTCCACTTTCGTTGCCCAATAAAAATAAAATGAAATAGAAAAGGTGAAAGAATGGTTTTGACTTGGATTTGAACTCACGTTCTACGAATCCAGAGTCCGAGCTGTTGTATTCGATGTAGCAGTAATAAAGACATACAGAAGTAAACCTTTTAAGAAGGCTTTATCTGACAAAACGCAGGTAATAATAAGTAAGAAATAGTAGATGTATGTA
>JAUZSX010000052.1:3020941-3034138 GCA_034780655.1 Idiosepius hallami
AAAGTACAATTTTTAGACTTGCTTTCGAGCTATCTATGAAGAGACGCCAATCTGCTGGGTCATATGATGAGATCCCCTAAGATATAAAAATTCTCCCTGAAATACTTTAATATATACATAATACAATACTTCAATACATACAGTACCGTATCTGTTTGGCCACCAGCTCATATATTTATATATATAGGTAAAAATATGTTTGGTGCATAGGGACATTGTTTTTCTTTTTCTAGGTAGGGGGTGTATAGTTTATTTTACAAATGAATCTTTTTTTTATGGGGAATTTTTTTGTATTGATTTTATTGGTATATGTAAATTAATATAAATTTTGTTTATTTTCCTTTTTTTCCCCTAAAGGTTGATGTCTATTGTAAAAGTAAGGGTTTGGTCATTGGTGGATATTACCAAGCAAATGAAAATTATTCCAATTCAAAGTAAGCAAACAAATGTTTTTTTGTTAATATTCTAGCATTGATTTTCCAAGGATTCACTATTTGTTTTAAATTCAAAATAAAATTTATTATTTGTTTAAGATGGACTAAAAAAGAAGAAAAACATTAGTGAAAAGTCCCCATAGACAGCTTCGTCATTGCATTCAATTTTGGACTAAAACCTGTTGGAAAGTCTTCCAACTACAATGAAATTACTGTTTTTTATAAAAACTTGTTTATGAAAGAAAGATATTTATCAAAAATGATTTCTCTTGGCATTAAATGTTTTAAAAAAATGTTTACATACCATTACCAGAATATAGTGAGGAAATGAACTTTCCGGTTTTTGTTGTTTATGGTTAAGTCTAAGTGTTTTATTGTTTGTTCAATCTTAACATTGTCTCATCTGCAGTTCTCTGATCCTGTCTTGTATACATCTTTGTCAAGGGAAGACAGAAGGAGAGTGAATCAGTTTTCACTTTTACACTGCTTTAGACAATATACCACAAAGAACTTTTTTAAACTTGCTTTGTGAATTTTTAGGAAGCCAGGTCGTGACCTCTCTTTTCAGTTGAATGAAGAAGCTATACTTATTTTATATTAGATGTAAACACTTGCTTAACTAGAGACATTCATCGACAGCAATATTTAATAAGGATCAAAGATTATTTATTAGCTGAAGCCTTCTTTTTAGACTGATCAATACTTTTATATTAATGTGCATTATTTTGATAAGTAACTAACTTACTATGGTGTAGTATTGTTGGTGAACTGTTAAATAGTGTGACCCATGCTGAAAAATATGACTGTGTTCAGATTCATTGAATGAAAATAATTTTTTTTTTCTTTACATTGAACAAAAAAGATTTTTCTTTTAATATCAAGAATTTACTTGTTACATGAATAACTTTAATGCAATGCAAACTTTGTTTTAAAACTTTTGTTTGGACATTTGCACTTCAACTGAAGTGATTCCAAATTAAACAAAAACATCTATGCTTATTTGTTTGAAACATTTTAACGAAAAGCATCGACTTTTTGAATTGAATTTCAAAACTAAACGTTTTAACATTTTAATGATTTACTATTGACTTGTTATTTCAGGATTGGTAAAGTCATTAATTCTTCTTTTCTTTTTTTCTTTTAGACCTGACAATATAGCCCATTTAATAGGCAAAAAAATTCAAGAATATTATACTGATTCTTGTATATTCATGGTATGTTAATTTATTTACATTTTATATAAATCCTTTTCTATTTTAAATGCCACTTTTTCTCATTTTAGCAGTTTTTTTTAATTGTTTTAACAAACTTAAAATGTTACTTTTCAACAATTTTTTGTAATAACTACAAAATTATTCTGTACCAAAATGAATAATTTATTTTTCTTTTATTATAAATAAATTCAGTTAACAAATTTCTAACAATTTTTTATACATTGTTCAAAACCATAAAATGTTTTATAATTATTTTGTTATTAGGTGAACAATACTAAAGTATCTCCATGCTGTGTCTCAGAAGTTTATAAAGTCTACACATACAAAGATAGTATGTGGAAAGAATCAGATAAAAAGTAAGTTTTTGTAATTGTATCTAAGATTAATTTAAGTAATATCATTTAAAACATTTTGAGTTTATTACCAAATTGACAACTAAAAAAAAAACATTAAGCAAAGATTTTTATTATCAATTTGCAATAAAATATTACTTTTTATTTTCATGAATTTGATACATGTCTAGGTCTTATTCACATCTTGATTAAAAGGCTGTTTAAGAGCAGTTGAAACATTAACAAAGCTAAAATTATTAATCATTTCAAAAAATTTAAATCTATAATGGAATTTTTAATGTTATATAAATTGCTTTATCTTGATATATGCTATGAATTATAGTAAAATGACACCTAATGAGTTGTGATGTTTATATTTGCAAATGTTTTTCATCTCTAAATAACTTGTATATTCTAAGGAATTACTCTGTAAAAATCTTTTCATCTCCAAATTAACCTGAAACCAAACTTTTGATTTCTGGTTAATGTAGAGATGAAATGAAACTATTTAAGCATTTGAAAAAAAATGTCTAGTTTGAAGTTTAGTTTCTTAGACAATCCAAGTCTTAAAAATTAAAATTTAAAAATATGAATTGTTTGATACATAAAACTTATAAGAAATCATTTTTCATTTCTCTTTCAAAGGCAGACTGTTGATGATGAAACTCTAATGACTACTTGCAAATTATTGGACTCCCCAAGCATTTATCGGAAACTTATGGACTTTGATAATCACTTTGATGATATAAAAAATGATTGGCGCAACTTAGAACTTAATGAATTGTTGGAAGATAAGGACTTTTTAAAAGATGGTTATATTGACAATTATCTATAACTTTTATTCTCTTAACACTTCCACATAACTCTATATGAATTCCTGAAGAAATGCTTACTCTTTTCTTTCCATGTCACCATTTTACTGCAAATGTTCACATTCAAAGAAGATAAACAATTTAGTTACCCCCTCCCTCCCCCCAAAAAAAGACCCATTTTTAATCCTGCTCCCAATGTTGCTAGCAGTCATTCCCTATTTTCTTGTTGTATTTTTGGTCAACTTTATTTGATATGCAGCTATATTATTTCCATTTTAGTTTTTTTAATGCATTTACAATTATAAACAATGTTTTTTTTTAAGTGATATATTTAGAATATCAAATTTGTAACAATTCAATTCTAATTAAGTACCTAACAACAAAACTAATCAGTTGGATTCCTTTAATCAACCACTGAGCAGTAAAATTGGTCACTTTAATGCCAAATGATGAATGTTTATTTTTAAATCCATTCAATTTACCATTTTCAATCAAATAGGTTTAGTTTTTATGCTCTTGAAAATTTAAGCAAAATTATGATTTTAAAAAATTCTTGGAAAAGATATTTCAAATTTATAATGCTTTTGACTTGGTCAAATAGCAACACTTTCATAATTTACACAGAAAATATCCTTAGTTTAAGCAAATACAGTTTTAAAAAGTGCAATATTCATTGGTAACTTTCTTTAGTTTATTTTCTAAAAGAAAAAAAAATTCCTTGCATTCAAACACCTGCATTTGCTGATGTGAACAAACAAACTCCACTACTTAAACTCTGGATTTTCACTCTTTTATAAACTTAAAAAAACAAAAACTTAATTCTAATTTATTTATTCAAGACATAAATAGTATAGGATATTTGATTTATACCATCTTATAATATTGATGATAATAAAAGAAAAATAAAACCAAAATTCTAAATTGTTTTTATCTTCATTATTTTATTCAACCAAAGAAAAAAAAAAAACTGGTTCTTATGTCGAATTCAACAAATTTTCTTTATACAATGTCTTCAGAGTTCACCAAAATATTTTGAAAATAATATAATAAACATTTATAAGATTGATGTAGAATATATATATATATGAAATAGAGAGGGGAAATTGTCCTTTTGTGTTTCATTGTTTTAAAATACCCAGTCCCAAACATCACAATTTCTATGCCACACTTCAAGAGTTTGCGTTGATTCCATTATCGAAATTGAATGGGACTGATTCGTAATCCAATGCAGTCTTTGCCAATTTCTGTTACCTGAAAAAAATTAAGTGAAAACCTGATTGAAGTTTTTGTTTCTTTTTTATGAAAGTATAAGAATAACTATGATGTTACATTAAGAGTTAAGTACATTGTAAAAAAATATTTTTTTTAATACTTGTAGAATTTTGAAGAAAATCTTTGCTTACTTTAGTCACTCTGCAAACTTCTCCTTTAAATTCTGGAAGATAACAGGCTCCACTGAGTGGGCATTTTACAACTGGTTTTCCTCTGTAAAAACAATTTAGTAATATGACATCACCAAATGCAAATGCTATTTAACTTATCTTTAATATAAACTATTCTCAAACATTTATAAAGTGTTGGGAACTTTGTATTTGTTAAAAATTATTTGTCATTTACATCTTTTCTTTTTTTTGGTAAAATTAGATTTAATGAATATTTTGAAGTATTTTTGATGTTTTAAATTTCCCTTAACCCTTAAGTGGATGAATTAAAAAGGTATAATTTTCATTTGAAAATAATCATCAAATTTTGTGAACATACTTAAGGACGTGTTTAGTGTAAATATCAAGAAAATAGGCCTACTGTAAAATGAATAAAAAATAAAGTTTTTTCCACTTCTACAAATAAAATGAAAGCTTTGTCTGAAAATTCAGATAACAAGAAAAGGACTAATCTAAAGTGTTTACCTATAAATTGGTACAAATGTTGCAGCACAAATGTCAAATGGATTGTGTTGATCATATTTGATTTCATGTTGATCAACAGGATTTTTCTCACAAGCTGCCAAGATTCTCCTTGTCTGAAAAAAAAAAAAAAAAAACGTTAAAAATTGAATTTTACAAAATTTATTTTATGTTTTGGTCAGTTCTATCTAAAGACTTCTTCAAATAACTTTCAGAAGATCTAAAAGAAAATTTGTCAGCTTATCTTAAATCCTTGTTTATTTTTGTTTTGTTTTTTTAGGATTAATTAATGCCTATTTCTGCCTTAACTTATATTTTGCCTCTTCCCCCAAGCTAACTTTTTTAAATATCACTTTATGGTTGTTTTATATTATTTTTTATTTTAAAGCTATTTTATTACCTTGGGTTTTCAAAAAAGTTCCAATTGATTTATTAAATCAAAAGATACTGTGTTAATTATATGTAAAATTTGAAACAACATATACTTATTGACTAATGAATCAAGTCACATTGAAAAGAGACATGCAAGTAATAAAAAAAATTGTACTTTATTTTTTTTAAGGAAAGTTCTAAAATTAAAAAAATAATTTTTTTTTAAAAGACTCAAGTGTTGTTGCTCCAACAAAATAAGCAAATGTTTTATAAGTCTTTTTCTACAAACCTGTTGTGCAACATCTGGTTTTGGTCCCAATTCAAGCAATCTTCGAGCAAATGATGCAGCCATACGGTAATTTTTTATTTTAAAGAACAAATTGAGTGCTGTTCGTAAGGTGAGTATCATGTGGACAGGTTGTAGTTTACAGTGAGAAAAGTAAGCAGCCATCTTAAAAAAAAAATAAATTTTTAATTGGATTTATTGAAAAAAACATTTTATGATTATAAAGATTTAAATTCATTAAAGTTTATATTTTGGAACTTAAATAAAATAACCGACTAAGCCACGAACCTCACAACTTCTTTTCTGTTCTTCAAACGAGTCTTTCGGCAATTCTTTACGAGTCATTTCCATACTCAAACCAACAATGTATTCTCGACAAATTTCTATTAGTTGTTGTGCCTAAAAAAGATAAAACATTTCATGCATTGTCGATTTTTCTCAAAATTAAAAACAAAAATCGTTTTGAGAAAAGATTAAATTTTCTTTTTTCTAAAAAGAACTAAAATCAAGTTTTGTTTTATGATGTACTTAATTACTTTTTAATGAAATTTGATGCCCAATAAAGAAAACAGTCTCAAACATGAAACTTTGAAATGGAAATTCTGATTAAAGGATTTTATCAAAATAATAGGAATAAGATTTTGAAAAAAAAAATGTTTAAAGCAAAATCTGACATCAGGTAAATAACCTGATTATGAATTAAAAAAAAGTTAGAATTGTATTAATATGTCCCTTTAAAATTGTCTTAATGATTTTTTTATTGACATAAAGGGTTAGCATGATTTATAAATGATACTTAAGCTATTTCAACTACAGAAGGTTAACATTGGGATTACAATTATTTTTAGGAAATAATCAGTTTTTATTTCCTTAAATTAAAATTAAAATTGATAAAATATATACAAATAAAATGTAAAAATTATTGACAGCTATACTCAATATTATAATAGAGATTACTTTATGCACACATTCATGTATTTATATTACAGAACAATGTGAGAAAAATACATTAAAAAAACAACAGAACATAGACATACACTATATTCATTAACCTCTTAAAAATGTACAATCATATAATTTTATTCAATAAATCTGTGAATATAACCAACCATGATAAACCCTGTTTTGAAAATCTATCATTTGGGGTTATGTTTTTATGTCTATTTTGAATCCTAACTGTTTTTTTTTTTATTTGGTTTGCAACAATTTATGGTCTTCTTACCAAGAGTTATTAGTATGTCATCTTTGCAAAATATATAGGAAACACATTGTTTTATAAAAGGATTTTATCAATGCATAATCTAAAATTTTAATTTAAAATATATATTTCAGTATTAAACAGCTTAAAGAGTTAAAATAAATTGATTTACCTTTTTATAGAATAATCTAGCTAAAATGATACCAAATAAAAATTTATCTCTACATAAAAAGGAAATAGTCACTAGATAAATACTTACTTCTGCAATTTCTTGTTTATTATCTACAACTAGTAAAGGCACACTCAAAAGAATGTTTCGGAAACGGTCAATGGCTTCATTAAATTTGCCACCTGTTGTGAGTTGGTATGCAATTTGTAACTGCTGTACAAGAATGTTTAATTTGAGACCAACCATTGGCACACCATTCCGTGCACCTGCATCTTTCCTAGAAAGAAAACATTTGGTAAAAATAAAATTAAAAATCATCAGAAAATTAAGAAACTTTAAAATGTCTATAAGTGAAAAAGTATCATGCGATAAGATTTCGTTTGGTGAAGTTTAAGAAAAAAGAAAAACTCAACCGAGATTCAACAAGCCATTACACTAAAAACAATGACAATTTATTTCAAATTTTTCTTTCTTCATCCATTTAAGACTGTTTATTAATCTAAATAAAATGTTACTGTTTATTTCAAGTTTAAGAATAGATAAATGATAATTTTGTTGCCAACATATTTAACCCCATCTCAAATAAATGTGCCTACAACAGATGGGAAATTTTATAACAATATTAAAGAGAAAAAGAAATGTGTTTACCAATTGCGTTGTGGATATCCAAATAAAGAAGGAAGAGAAGGTAAAGCCACATATGATGTTCTTCCTCGAGCATAAGTTTGCATAAAAAGTGTTTTATAAGAAGGAAAGTTGACCACACCAACTTGATCATGAAGAAGCTGGAAGGAAAAACAAATTAGGGTAATTAATTTGAAAACAAATGATTTACAGCTGAATCTAATTTTGTTGTATAAAGACTACTTTAATTACAAGTTGGGAATCACTGTTGAAGTTTTTAAGCAATTTTTTCAAGATATTCACAAACAATAAGCCAATGTAACTAAGATGTTTATGTTGTTTATGATGTTATTTTCCAAGATATTCAATGTCTAAATAAGACCAGGAGTTTTGAAACATCCTGTATTCCTATTTTAGGATCCAAGAAAGACTTAAATAGAATTGATGCAGCATAAACAAAAATTATTTAATTTTATGAGTGACTGTCTAATCAAACCCTCCACATTTGACTTCAAAGTAAAATGAATCAAAATACAAAATTACTTACTCGCATTGCAGTTTCAAAAGAACCAGCCAAAATATGATCAACAGCCAATTGAGAATTGTTGCACCAAACCTGTTTAAAAAGAGAAAATTATTCTTAAAAAAAAAAGGATTTAAAAAAAGGGGGAAATCAAAATAAATTTACACCCAAATTACAAATGGTAAAACATTGTAAACTAAATTAAAAATAAAATGAGAGTTGAATAGAAATGGTTAAAGCTATCATTACAGAAAAATGTTTGGAAAAAGGCAATAATAATAATACATGAAGCAAGAATTACAGAAAAATTACATCATCAAATTTTGTAATAATTATGATAAATTCCAGGTGAAATAAATTCTATTGAAACAAAAGATTAAATCACATGAATATTTTGTACAGATAGTTTTCAATAGAACAAAAAATTATTTGGATAAGTGAAGAAGTTCTTTAATAAATAAATATAATATTGTCAAACTGAAAAACTTGGGTTGATATTTAATAAATTATAAATCTATAATGATTTTAAGACTGCATCTTATTTTTCTTTTTACCTGGGATTGACTTGTTCCTTTGGTAGGTGGCACAAAGAACCCTTCATCACTCCCACCAGATGGAATAGGACCAATGTCCTAAAGAAAATAAAAATAATAAATTCAATAAACAGAATAGAAAAAAAAAAGATTCTAAAAGCAAAGTAGAAAAAAAAAGATTTAACATTTTCATTCATTTATATATTTTTTGGCACAACCAAAAATTTGAAAGATAAATTTCTCTAATAATAAATTCATTGAATTCGATACTTTAAAACATAATTATAGGTTTTTATACTTATTTTCTCCAAACCTGCATAATGCTAAAGTAATTAACCAGAATTAATCAAGGTTTCAAAAAGTTCAGAAATCTCTGCTTCTTTTAAGTCTTTCTTAATTATAATTAAGACTTAATGTTTTCAAAAAATGAAATTTGGAAAATCTAAACAAAAAAAACAGCCATATCCTTTTTTTTTAATTCACCCCAAAACAAAAATATATAAAATAATAAAATTACTAAATCTGCTGGTAATTCAAGATCTTCTTCAACATCCCAACCACCTCCACCTTCTTCTCGTCCAACCTCTTCATCAAGACCACCTTCAGTTGGACCATAGTCTGAAAAAAGGAAAGTTTATTGATAAAATAAAATAAAAACATTTGTTTCTTTTTATTGTTTTGAAATTTAAAATATTTGGACTTTGATTAATATTTGTTTCAAAACTTTTGGTAATAAAGTCAACTAAATAAAGAAAATAAAAATTATAAAGATTACAAAACTTTTTTTTTGTATATATTCAGAGCTAAGACTTGGAAAACTTACAAAGTATAAATGACAAATATTTTATGTAATGCCATTAGAATATACAAATATTTTTTTTTTTTTTTTTTTTTTAAAAAAAATATTTTTTTATTATAATTAACTAAAAATTATATTATAATAATTATTGGATGTATTCTTTAATTTGAAGGGTCCAACTTGTTATTTCTTTATTCTTTATTAACTTTCTGGCTTTTAATATAAAAAAAAATCTTTATCTTTAATAATGAGTGAAATTTATTCATAAAACAGTAAAGTACAAATAATGATGAATTTTCTTTTTTAAATTGATTCATTACAAATAGTTATTACCAAAGCTCAAAGAAATGAATGAATTATGAATTTCAAGTTATTACTTCATATAAAGTTGGTGAAAAGTTGATAGTTGGTTGGTTTATTACTCAGTATATCAGCCAAGGATTTTATATATTATTAGATAAAGATAACAATAACTAGTTTCTTTTACAATTTATTACACAAAAATTGTTATTGGTTTGGTAATATTAGAGATTAAAGAGTTCAGGAAAGCTTCTTACATAAACAATATTAGATATTTTGGGAGCATCAATACCCATTTGTTTCTACTAAATTATTAATTTGGGAGATTAATTTTTTAAAGGGTTTTTATTAAGATAAAATATTTGTGAATAATTAGATTTGTAAATGAAAGTTACTGGTCTCATAACATGCTGCAGAAAATGTAAAATAGTAATAATAAAATTCTTAACAAAATGCGTTAGAAATATAAGACTTGCTATTGAATTAAGGATAATAATATTTTTATCTTGAAATTTCTAAAATAATATTTTTAGCATTGTTTTTATTGTTCTAAATATTAACATGAAAGTTTTTTTTCAAAAGTATTGCCTCTTATTTTTTTAACTTTCAACTTTCAAAGTTGAAGAGCTACAAAAATAGAAGTATTTGCTTTAGATGCACATCCGTGACATAGGTTGAGTCTCATACTGTCAATATCTTCAACAAAGAGATGCAATTCTTAAGACATAAATGCATAGTAATTATAACAATGCAATTTTCAATCCCCTCTGGTCCATTCAGGCAGAAAAAAAATAGAAGGAATTACTTTTAGGACATCAATTCAATCAAAAAAAAAAAAACAGGAATTATAGAAGACAAGAATAGTAAAAGATTTCAATGAAATTTACAAAAAAAGCAGAGACTTGTTTAATGAGAAACTTACCATCATCAAGTACAAGTTCTGCATCTTCTCCCCAACCATCAACTCCACTATCATCCAAAGATTCAGTTGGGGCAGCCAATGTGCCTCCTTGACCTAAATTAAGATAGGAAGAAATTGTTTAAGCAAAAAGTTAACCTTGGTTTAAATATCAATTTGAAAACTGATTATACACTAATAATTTTACATTTTAGAATAAGATTTTTAATCATATTAAATTGGGAATTGATTGAACATGAATATTGAATTACCTCACCTTCTTTAAGTAAACAAAAAGAGACATCAATAGTGAAAATTTAATTGAAATCTGATGATTAGCTTGGGCATAAAACTCTTAGCAAACTAATTATAGGTGACAATCCTATAACCTCCAAGCTGAAGATCAAATTCTAATGTAACATTTAATGAAGACTACGTTTTAAAAACAATGAACTTTAAATAATCAATAATTGAAAACTTTGCTACCACGAAGAAGCTTTAAGACAAAAATGATTGGTAACATGATTGACTATTTGAAACAACTCGCTTGATTAAATAAACTTAAAAAGCAAAAAAGCAAACTGTCAAATACAACAAAGAAATGAATGTTACCTCTTGCTGCCATTGCTCCTTCAAAGAATCCTTTAGAAACAGTAAGTAAAGGCCAGTTTGTCTCTTGTTGAGTAATAGGAACTGGTGGTTTTAATAACTGGGCATTTGGATACAAATCAGGAATTCTTTCTCCTTCAGCAAAACCTTCTTTTAGATTTTCAGCTTCATCTTCCAATCCATGAGTGGCTGATGTCAAATAAGCTAAGGATTCTAGAAAAACAACAGAAAAAAATGATAGATACCCATAAAAAAATGTATATTTATATTTCTAAATGAAATCAACATACATTTCTGTTTTATTTAAAAAAAAAAAAAAAAGCCGCGCGTGCGTGGTACCCCTAGCTCTAAAAGTCCCCGAGGGACGCAAAACAGATTTTTCCCGGGGTAAACACTATTCAATTTGTGAATTTGTGAACATGCCTCAAAACATAGGTTCCCCTCATTAAATATCGGGTACCAATAAATCATAAGTGTGGTTGGTGTGACGTGTGTGTGTGACCAAGGCGTTGCCACAATTTAGCGAAGTTTAAGCCGAAATAATTTTGTAATCATTTGGGTCTATTGTCATTTAAATAATTTTGAATTATTAAAAAAAAATATTAATTGTGCATCAATTACATTCAATGAATACGCTTATTTATTTATTTAGAGTTGCAAAGAAAAAGATTCGTTCAGAAAATTTAAATTTTTTTAGAAATTGGAAATCCTTCCAACGTTGATGCAAAGCAAATCATTTGTTAATTGTTTAGAATGGAGATGAAAGTTTAAAAAATGATTTTTTAATAGTTATAAATGAAAATAAAAGCCCTCTCCAATAAACCGACTTAACAACAACGAATTAATTTCCTTTTTTCATACATTAAATCAACAATTATTGCAATGGGAAAAAAAAAATCAAATAAGAAAATTTTTTTTTTTTTTCGCGTGATTAACGGTTTTACCTTTTGTCTTTTATTTTTTAAATCTAAACTTGGGGAATTATCTGAATGATCACTAAATGATCTACATTTATTAACAATCATAATATTGATGATTGCTTCTTCATCGACCTGCACAAGTCTACATTATTATTATATTTATTCCGTCCGAGCTCACTGAACCGACCGACACCAGTTGTGTTGTTAATGTTAGTGGACTCCGTAAGATTTTTAAATTCAGATTTGGTTTTTGAGGGAGTATCGTCAGGCAGTTTCAGTCAAATATTTAGAAATAAATAGCGATTATTGATTAATAAATTATTTGGGTGTTCAAAGTGTCAATAGTTTTGCCATACCCTTCCTCCCCTACAAAAAATTAAAATAAGAAACCCTTAAATGAAATTCAAGCAAGGAAAGTGCATTTTTTTCTCAGAAAGAAATCTAGTTTTATGAAAGAAAGGGGCGAAAAAGGTACACCTACCATATACTTGTATTGATTGATCCTTCGGCAAAATTATAAAATCCTCCAGTTTAACAATAATAAAGAAAAATAAGAAAAAAAATTACAAAATAAATCTTTTTTAGTTTTTTTTTTGTCAAGTTCTCACCAACAGGGCCAAAAATAAAGTCATTTTGCAAAAAGAAAAAAATAAATTTTATTTTATTTTTTTTTTCAATAAAGAGTTAAAAAATGGGAAAGTTTTTTTCATTAGAATTTTTATCTTTTTCTTTGAAGCAATCATTTATAAAAAAGGCCATCATTGGAAGAAGAAGAATCCTTAAGGGAAAACAAACAACACAAATACATTGTCTTTTTCATTTGTTATTTTGCTTTTTATCAAAAAAAAAAAAAAGGGGGAGGGGATAAATTTTTTTAAACTTAAGGTAAAATCTTCAAAAATAATACTAATCTTGGTCTTAGCTGTAGGGCTGAAGAGAGACAAACAATCCAGAGGGTTCTTATTATTTTTAGGGTCTTTAAATTGGGGGGGGGGGTCAGCCTCTTTTTTTTTTTTTTTTTTAATTTAAAAACAACCATTTTTAATTTTTTATTTTTTTTTTTAAAAAATTTTTTTTTTTCAATTTTTATATTTCTCACTAAATATAAAAAAAAAAAAATTCTATTTATATATATATATATATATATATATATATATATATATATACAACCATAATCTAGATTTAAAAAACTTCAAAATAATTAAAATTGAAAATGACAAAAATAGGAGATTAATAATAGAATCTTCCATAATTGCTTTATCTGATAACA
>JAUZSX010000052.1:3036969-3052920 GCA_034780655.1 Idiosepius hallami
ATGGTTGCAGAGAAAAACACGAACGAACGAACAGGCCTCAAAACATAGGTTCCCCTCATTAAATATCGGGATACCAAAAAAAGGTAATAATTTTTGTTTTACTTAAAATTTAACTCTATGATAATATTTATAATTGATTTCTAAAGAATTCTATTCTATACAAAATATAAAGCAATATCTCACTTGTATCTATCTTAATATGATACAATGGAATCATTAATGACAGATAAGTATCTTTTATGAAAGAGGTATAAAGACCAGTCTTTTAAGCCTTCAGGCTCAGAACATTTATTTCTATAATAATCAAGACTGGATTTAAATCAATAGTTATTCAATTATTTTTAGATGTATTACCATTTCCAGAGTTTAAGTTAATTTTTACAAAATAGCACGGAAAAATAATGCTTTTACTTAGTTTTAAATTTTAATGAACAAAAAAGGTAAATATGAATAATTGACTCACTTTGGCCACAGGATTTCAAAATCTTCACTCTCTCATGAACATCTCCAAGAAGTAAAGTAGTTTGGAAATGTCCACTTACATCTTTACGAATTTCAGCTGAAAAACAAATTAATGAACATTTTGAAGGTTTAGTTATTTAAATAGATTATTTCATCTCTTTATTTCAAGGAGTTTTCATAGGGATAACAAACACCCTAAAGATGAAATGACAATTCAAAGGGGCTGATAAATGTTAAAGCATCAAAAGTTGAAGAACCTATTGTGTACACAAGGATATTTTACTTAACACTGAAAGAAAAGAACCAAAAAAAAATCATTTTTTTCAAAAGTAAAATTTGTTATTGATTTGACTTGCATTTTTTAAAAGAGTTTCTTTACCCAATAAGTGGGTTTAACATACAGACATCAAAGCTGAACATTCTATAAACCTTAGGGCTTTAATTTATTATCACAAAAACAAGTATAATGCATATATGTTGGTTTGTCCAGTTCTAAACAACGTTTCTGATATACAATTTTCCTATCCAAGTAAGAAATAAAAGGAAAATATCATCTCTTGTCTTTTTGTGTTGATGGTCAACTAATCTTGAGTGACCACTTTCACCACTTATTTGAGGATAGGTATGAATGGGAAAATGGTTTGTAGTATTTGGGTTTCGTGTTGGTCATACATTTATAAGTGGTGGTCTCGACATGATGAGCTGATTGATCGGATCAGGCCTTCTAACCAACTAAATAGAGGATCAAGTGGATTCAGCCATTTATGGTTATCTAAGGTTGCATAGGTTTTACAAAGAATTTTAGTCTGTTAATTTATTTATTTAATATTATTTTTATTGTTGTTTGGATTATTTAGTTGTGGGATTTTTGGTTTGTTAAGTTGGTTATCTGAGGTTCTTTTTATTCTTAGTGGTTTGTAATATGATTTCTGTACTGATAAATTTGGTTAAGTGGTAATCAGGCTGTTTTTGATTTTGCTAGTTTTTAAACTAATATTGAGGTTTAAAATATTTTTTTTGGGGGGAGGCACTAGGTTGGGGCAGTAGGTTTATTTCTTTAAGAAAGGATATTATTTTAGTTGGGTTTGTTTTGATGAAAAGGTTTTTTAGGTTAGACGTGTAGAAGTAGTAGTATTTATTTCAATACGGTGTGAAGCCGATGCAGTTTAATAATATGTTTGACAGTAAATGGTTCTTGGCGTGCCATACATATTGGGAGGGCCTGTACCTTGGGAGGGCCTGTACCTTAGAGGTGTAGTAGATAGGATATTCTAAAGCTAATGAACAGATTTGTTCTGAACCAAGTTACAAAAGTAGAATAAAAGAATTATTTTATGAATGCTGTTTATTGATAAAATCATTTCCATCAATATTTACCAATTTTCATCATTTTTTTCAGTTTCTCCAAATTTCCAGTGATTAAATAAAGGAATGAAAGTTTATCAAAGTTTTTGGTTCGTTGATAAGCCATCTCAACAACTTGATGATTTCCTTGAAGAAGAGCAGCTTCTCCAAGTTTATCCCAACACATTTGATCATCCAAAGCACGAGCAGCTTCAAGTGCAATCTAATTAAATAATCAAAAATTATCTCAAAATAATTAAAAAAAAAAAATTAATTGAATGTATGAAATATCAGTTATTCAATTTTTAAATCCCATTCAAATATAACAAAAAAATGTTTTAACAAAACATTATTGAATGATTTTAAAATTCTTGATAAAATAATGGAATCATGCAATTCAGATTTAGACACAAGAATAAACCAAACTTGGTTTGGGAAACTGAATTTACTTGCATGATTGTTTCTGATGAGTAGTTTTATTAAAAAAATACAGACATATATATTCAATACACTTTTAATTTTTTGATAGAAATTTTAAAAATTACTGATAAATATATTTTGAATTACAACAGATTTTATATTAACTACTTTATCAATTAGTTTTAAAAAGGAATATTTCAATTAGATTAGGAAAAAGGTGTGATCTGTTCATTGGGAAATAATTTACTAAGATAAAAAAAAGCTAAAACTTACTTCAATATTTCCACATTCTAAAGCAAGTCCAAACCTAGTTTTTTCATCCTTGACAAAGTGAAGAGCAACTTCTGGATATCCTTTTTTTTGGAGATAAGCAATGATTGATTGACCAACAAGTTTGGCATTGCGTACCATGTGCAAAACCTAACATAATAAAACAATAATATTATTGGAAAAAAACAATAACAAATTTAAAAAAAGTTTCAATAAGATTTAATATGAAAGAATAAAAAAAACATTTAAGATAGTATGATATTTAATTTGTTGTGAACTTCAAATATTAAAATCATTTTAATACTGAATTTGAAGGGAAGATTCTTTTAATATTTAGTAAATAAAGCAAATTTCTTTTTAAGACAAAATGATTGTAAAAGTTTTTCTAAAGACAATACAATTTATATATTAGTATTGAATATCAAATAATGAATTACATTTTAATAGAAAAGAAATATTACTGAAATATTTAGTTTGTAGTATCAAAAAACATTTATATTAAATAGGCCATAAAACAAGTTTGTAAAGTTATAAGAGTTAAACAGTGAAAATTCTAATGAATTTTTATTAGAAAAAAAGAAAACTTAAAATATAATGTATGAAAATGTGTTATGATAATTTAGATGGAACATCAATAATTAAAAAATTAATATTTCTGTGCCACAAATAAAAAGTTTTTCATTAACTTACTTCGTCATATTTACGATTGACAAGAGCCATTTTAAACTTGAATTCAGTGGGGTCAATACCCAGGACTCGTGGACGGCACTCACGGTCTAGGCAGTAGACATTATTGCCCTTAACACGGCTGATGTAAATAGGCAAATCTAGAGTGCGGATAATTCCATGATCTCTGAAATTTAAAAAGGAAAATAGTAAAAGTAAAAAGTTACGAAGTTGTTTTGATTTTAAAATCTTAGAAAATATTTTTACACACATAAAAAAATTCTTAAAAATGATTATATAGAAAAAGAGTTTGAAATTAAGAATCTACCAAATAAATTTTAGCAAACACTATCACAAATGAAAAGAATTTGGGAAAAATTAAGTTAAAGTTAAAAAAAAATAAACTAGTATTATTTTATTTCCTTATTCGTTGTTATGTACACAATGTTTTTACTTATGTACCCTTCATTTTTTTTTCAAGTTTCACTAGTTAATCTCAAACAAAGGAGGCCATAGGGTATGTCAACAAAAATATTCTGCAATATCGGGTTGTAAATAAAAATAAAAGTCAGAATAATGATTGTCAAGCCTCATCCCAAAAATCAAAATAATTCTTGGCAATTCTAATTAATACAAGCAATATCAGTTTAAATAAATTCTTCTAGAAACAGTAATACTACTAAATCTAAATAATTCAAATAATAATAGTAAACCTTTTTTCCATAGCTAGTTTATGGAGTCTTTAAGTGATTGTAGTTTGGTTATAAATTGAATGCATGTTTCTGAAACATAAGTACAGCAATTTATAAATCAATCACTTTTTGCAATGAGTTAAGAAAAAACAAAGAGAGAAAAAAAGTATCATTTCTAGAAATGGAAAAGAAAGAACTTCAAAAATACTTTTCTTTTCTTCCTTAAATCAGTCTGAAAAGTTATAGTGAAGCTCTTCTAGTCTCATCATCTCAGTGCACAGGCTACTTACTAAATATCATTTTTTCTATAAATCTCAAGAAATAGCCATGAAACTCACCCATTGGTCAATGCATATTTTATGTGATTGCTGGTTGTGTAGACAAAAACCCCACTTTCTTCCCAAGCTCCACTTTTCACACGGATATTCTCATGAATCGTGCACAAGTTTTCAAGCTTGCGGCTACAGATTGCAATGACTGAAAGAAAATTTTTTTAAAAAGACTTATATGGAGTTTAATATCTATGTTGCCTATTTTTCTTCTTTAATAAATTGTGATAAATCTCAAAACAACTTTATAGATAGATAAACACATTCTTTTCTTTGATAAAAACAAAACTCTCACCTTGAAGATAAAACTTTGGGGGATATTTCTGTATAATTATTGATTTCATTTTTGACAAGATTTTTTTTTTAGGTTGAAACAAATGTCAGAATATTAAAATTTCCAAATACATATATTTTAGTTTCATATATATATACATATATATATATATATATATACTTGTTCAAGCACAAACCCAAGTTAGGCACAAGACTATTTTTACATGCCCATTATATCCCTGGGGTTTTGTATCAGTGTTGCCCTTCACCTAGATGAGTTACTGAGTTACTATACTGAGTTAACGGGCTCCATCAGCCTGAGGCAACCTAAGGTAAAAGCAATGGTTATGATTGGGATTTGAACTTGTGTAATACGATTTCAAAGCCAACTTTTAACAATACTCCACCTATGATGCCTTGATTCATTTATTTACACACACAGTTGCATCCAAAAGTTAAGGAACTATCGATCATTTTTTTTTTAAAGGCTTCTAACTTTTTCTATGAAGAAGAGGAAAAATCTTTTTGTGATTATTCCAATGTTCAATTATGCTAGTTAAATTTTTTTTTTCATTTTTGATTTTTTGAATTCATAGGAGTTTTTTGCATTTAGATAAACTTCATTAAATTACATGTGTCTAATAGTTAAGGAACACAGAAAATTAATGCTAATTTTAGCAATCTTAATATAGATTTATAAAAATATTGACTCTGAATTAAAAAAAAAAAGCTATCTACACAAGAATAACAGCTTATTTAAGGCAATTATGCAGAAAAAATATGTCCACAGGGGAAATTGATAAAATACTGAAAACGTCTAAAAGTATTGTTGTTCTGGTTATTGAAAATAGAAATAACGTTTACCATAGACTAAAAGGAGAAAACCAGGCCGACCCCGAAGAACAACTAAGATCAATTTATTGGTATCATTAAATAAATTAATCAAGGAATACAAAAAAATAATAGAAAATCTCACCATGTTTGCTTAACAAAGCAACATGTGTCATGTCTTGGGACCAAACAACATATTTTACTTTAGGCACTTTCACAGAAGCTAAAGACCTGCAATATAATTAAGAAACACTTTTTTAAATGTATGTGTTAAAGGAACTTTAATATTTGTTCATTTTAATTTTTTATCTATGATATTTTATTTTATTTAGAATAATCATGAAATAAAATATGCATTAGGTTCAATGAAAAAATAGTTTCTTTAAAGGATAGATTTGATACACAATAAAAAGAGTTTATAATCAGGTGATATTAGTTCAATTTCATTTACTTTAAAGCAAATTCAATTGTGAACCATTTTTCTAATAATTAGTAGGATCAAGACCAATATTCTTCTAGATATAAGATTCATGACTATAGGAACAAATTTCCCAAGGATATTATTATAAAAACTATCTCTCAAAGAACAAGAGTTTAAATAAAGCTTCTTGTATAAATCAAATCAACTAAGATAAAATTCTTTTCCTTCATCAATGAATCTAGTCAAAGTTAAAATTTATTTTATATTTTTATGCATTCACTTTTTACTGAAAAAGAATTCATATATTTAATATTTTAGTTTCTTTTTTATTGAAATGTTTTTTTTTTTACCTTTTTTGTTGAACATCAAACAAAGTGACACTTTCATTGTCTTTAAGTAGAAGACAACCAGTTCCAGCATAGAAAATTTCATTACAACTAGGTGTTTGCATTTTCTTGGTTATTTCATTTTTCAAGTTCTTGATAACAATCTAAGGAAAAAGAATTGTTCAAGAAAAATAAAACCATATAAAATAATAGCTTACAATTGTCAAAAAAAATGTTGCTTTGTAGCATATTAAGCATGACATTCATTTTATGTCTGAAAGTATTTTCTTAAAATTATGCTTTTTAAATGAATTGATGGTTTGGTTTGGTAGGGTTTAACAACCTATCAAAATTTATGGTTATTTAAGGTCTCATAGGTTTTAGAGAGAATTTTTTCTATGAATTGTTGGAGAATCAATAAATAAACTATTTAAGTTATATCTTTCCTAAAATTACTGGTTTAAAACTAAACTAGACAAACCAATTGAGATTTGAACTCATGAATTCCAATTTCAAAGCTCACTCACTCACTAAGTCTTTTAAGTAAAAAGACATTTTCAAACATAAACAGAAAAGATTTAGCAATTAAAAAGTTCATAAAAAATTCCAGCAAATAAATTACTTGGGTCAAATTACTTAAATAAGTTAAACCTGAAACTCAAATTTTTTCATAAACTAAGGACAAAATCTCAATGATTTTATTTGAAACAATGTCAATGAAAATTAATCAATTTAAAAAATATATTGATGTATAAAAATAATAAGGATAATAAAAACAATTTTTATAAAGGAAATCTTAAACTTTTTGAAATATTAAATATATTATTTCCTGGGGATGATTTTTTTTTCTTTTTTGTGAGAGTAAATGAATAAGACAAAATTAATTAACAATGAAATACTTACAGAATGGGTTCGGTCAAGCACAGCAAATCTGTTACGAGCAACCCATACAGCAGTGAGACCAGCAGATCTCTTGCCTTCAGGAGCTGAAATGATAAAATTATAAAATATTGGATGAGAAATTAGAATAGGCATCTATGTATAAGTTGATTTTGGATAACATGCAATCCATTTTTCAAGTATCGTTTTCCAATGGCACATAAAATGAGGCCAACACTCAGGTTTTAAATTTGGAGTTTTCCTTCTTGATTGAATCACAATCAACCCAGATGGTAGAATTCCTACATATTTACTTATACTTTATAATGTGGTTTTATATTGAACTTTATTTTGTCCTCCCTTATGAAATATAGATGCTAATTCACCATTGATTCCATAGGGTTCATCTGCCCTTTGAAAGGTATTGTTTTTTTTATTTTTTTTACCAAAACTGAGAAGGAGAACCAGTTTAGTTTAAGTATATCAATAAAGAAAAATATTTCTCAAAAAATGTTAACAAGTGAGAAAATAAAAACAAAAAAAACAAAGAATTTTAATTACCATCAGGATTTTGAGAATCAGAATTTTTGGGAATGGCATACAAATCATAAGTACTGTTATCAACATTACTTGTTCTCTGAAAATAAAACAAACAAACAAGGATTATTGGTGTTACATATGATTCCAAATCAAGTTATGGGTCAAAAAGTTTCAAACCATTATTTTCTATTTATGAGTGTTGTTCCAAATGTCTCCTAATTTTTATTCCCACAGATTAAATCAGTGGGAATTGCAAATTATTTAGTCATTATAACTGAACTTATTCATTCATGACCTGAAAGTTTTTTGTTAAAGGTATTGATGGTTATAGATTTTATGAAAGCAATCTCTGTCATGAACGCCCATTAGAAGAGGAGTTTCATTGAATTCCTGCATGCAAAAAAATTGAACCAATCAACATACAACTGTGCCTGTTAAACATGAAGTCAATGCACTTAGTATCAGCACAGTTGGGAGATGGATTTATTGATTTCAATGTGGCAACATTGATGTGACTTACAAAATCCTATCCTGACATGAAGATGGACAGCTTTGTTCATCACTGGCTAAAGTGCATTGAGAATGATGGTGACCAAGTAAAAAATAAATTTTGGGGACAAAAAGTCATTCATTTTAATCATACTACTCTACTAGATACATTTTCAACTTTTGAAAAATAAAAAATAGGTGGCATTACTTTTTGAATGACCTTCATAGAAGAATTTTTTTCTCCTTTTTTTTGAAAATAAATGAAAATATTTTTCAAAAAAATTAAATCTGGTTCAATTTTTTTTTTATTATACAAAAAATTTCTGATAAATTTTTGTATAGAACAGCTGGATCATTTGAAATTTGTTTAAATCTGTAAAATAAGATGCATGACACATTATAACAAAACTAATTCTAAAAACACAAAATAGCTGAAATTGTTCAAATAGTATTTTTCTATATGAAAAATGAGTTCTACTTAGTATCAGACTTGGTCAAGCCTTGGGCTGTTAAAACATTCTATGATTAAGTGATAAAATTGCAGGTGATAACTGCAGATACCACAGATGATGGAGATCTTATGTTAAACCATCATGTCAACCAATTAACCAATAACAGAAAATATAAAATGATTCATACTTTCCTTATGATTTTTAATTTCAAAGTGAATGTAACAAACCTAGCTAAATCCTAGTAAATAATATAAACATAATTCATCATGAAATATCTACCAATTAGAATGTAACTCTCTCTCTCTCATATATATATATATATATACACACACAAAGAGATATATACTTATAGATAGTAACAAAATAAATAATATAATAGGTATTTCCATACATCCTGAAATTTTTGATAAATACAGAAAAGATTGTTATCAATTTACAGAATTTACTTTAGTAAAACAAACTCACATATTTTTCCAAAATAATATAAATCAAATTAAGAAATCTGTATATTAAACACCAAAGCTGATTAAAGGCTTCATTTTTGTTTTCATAATATATATTATTTAACTGTCTCACTAAATATGGAAAAAAAGAAAATGGAAAACCAGAAGAAAAATTGGAAATAGAAAAAAATCTTTGTTTTTTATCTACATGCAAACAAAATCTACATGAGCTCCAATATTAGGTTTTTGAAGATATATAGCTATGACATTGTTGATTGTGGAAAGAAATTGAAGTGACAGGAAAACTAAACCACTTTAAAGTGTGTGTTGGGGATTAGAAGAAAAAAGGAAAAATCCAATATGCAAAAACTTTGCCATTACAAATCACCTGTTGAGTTAAAAACACTTATCTTTATTGATCTATTTTTACCTGCAATTCCCAGTTATCAGGGTCAGAAATTACAACCTAGAACAGAATACACACATCCATATGAAGGCATAGAACAATGCCAACAGAAAGGCGGGAAATGAAGGCGGGAAGAAAAGAAGGATGGAATGAGTGGGGAAGGAAAGGTAAGCATGCAGATGGATTGACGGAAGCAACAAGCTTCATAAAGTAACCAGGCCATTAAAAAGATGAATTAAGATTACAACAGCAGCAACAACAACTGAACCATTAAAATAACATGAAAACTAAACTGAACTAAAAAAAAAAAAACAGCAATTAAAATTAAATGCATTTTTTAGGTTGTAAGTGAAGAACAACAAAAAAATGTTGCTTTTTCGTGTACTTTCTAAGTATTTGCTTGTTTTTGTTATTTGGTTTTTACCTGAATTGGAGGAGGAGGTGAAGAGAAACTACTGCAGTCTTTATAGAACCGCTAGGAAAAATGTAAAAATACCAAATTGTAAGCTTATGAGAATTATCTAATAAAGAATTTTAAAAAATTAAGGAAAATTGTTAGAATGGAGAATATATTTTGATTTTCTAAAACCTGAAATTGTCTTATATAAATATTTAGGGTGAGTATAGTTTTTCCAATGACTCTAAATTTTGATAACTACCACTAGCCTTAATTATGAAGACAGTTTGCAACAACAAAATGTTTCAATTAAGGAAATGAAAGTGTATGGCATTGATTGACTGAATGAGGAAATGACAAATATTATAAGAAATATGCCATTTACAGGGAATAAAAAAAAGATACAATATGAAATAAATATTATTAACACAACTTAATTCATAATAAATCAAGGAAAAGAACATCATTTAACAAAGATTTTAGAACACAGAAATTGGAAAATACAAGTGTTTTTATTTTCCGATAATAACAGAACCAAAACTTTTATAAAATATATTTGCACTTTCACCTCAAGATTGTAAAATTGAGTTCAAATTAATATGATGATTATGAATCATGGTTATGAAAACAGAAAATCTCTAATATAAATAGTTATTTTGGTGTTCAATAAAGATCATCCAAACTATTATTTCAAAAGATATATTTTTTAGATTAGCTAGATTCGTGACAAGAGTGAAGAGGGGGGTATATAAATCACTATTTTTGTTAGAAAATATCAACATTTTTGTTGACACTTTCAACACTACAATTTAGCAATAAATAAATACTAAATAAATAATGAAGTTCATTTTATCAAATAACTAAAATGATGAAGCCATCAAAAGACACAAGATAAAATATATATAAAAATATCAACCAATCAAATTGCATTTTAAAAACAAAACATGAATCATTACTAAAATTGATTTAGTAGTCTTAAGTATTGACAGATATTGTCCAGTATTAAACTAGAAAACACTTCAATAGTGTTGGAAGAAAGAAACAAAAAAAACCAAAAGAATACTAAATAGAAAATCCTTCACTTACTGTACAAATGAGAACAGCATTCTCTGCAGGATTGTAAGACATACTAAACACAACACTACGGGAACCCCTGTAAAAAAAAAATAAATCTATAAAGTTTTGTTTTAATTTGAAGGTATCTTGGATCCCTTCATTACTTTTATATAAATGAAACAATATCTTAAATCAGTCATTTTCTAATATCAAATAGTATGCAAGAAAACAGTTGCTATAAGGTTAGTCATAAGAACACTTCGAAAAGGATTCATTAGAATATTTCATTGTGAGTTGATGAACATTAAAGAAGACAATGCCAAATATCAGTTAATGGATAAAAAATATCCATCATAAACAGAGGAAAGAAAACTAAAAGATTCTCTATGTAGTAATTTATTCACTTTAGCTAGTCTGTAACGTATGAGCTGCAGGTCTAAGGTGTATGTGCATCTGTTGCATACTCTACATACTTCTTGTTGGTGGCCGTGACTTCTGCAGGCATCTCGTTATAAGTGAGGCTGTAAGAGGAAGGTAGTGCAGGCACAAAGGCAGGCAAAATTAAACAAGCCGATATTTTTCTTTTAAATTTGGATGTTTATTCCACTTTTGATTGCATCCTGGTGGCAATATGGTCAGAGATGGCTGGTTGTTACTAAGTCATAAATAAACTTAGGTTTTGGCTGGACTCAAAGCTTTAGGGGTCTCTGGCCCAGAGGCTAGACCCCTCTACTAGTAGCTCTAAGACCTTCAACACTTGAACTGTTCAAAAACTGTCTCTAACTATTGCTTATATAGTTGTGGGCGTGTCTACCCTATTTTTGATCCCACCCCCTAATTTTAATATGGAATTTGGGTCTAAATCCTCGGATTTTGCCCTATCCTGATGATAGCCAAATGCTGGCTACAGCTGTCATTTTTGGTGCCATTGAATTTTGCCAAAATTTTCTTAACTAGTCTGGCTTGAGACCTCACACATTTTTCCTTAAAGATCCTCAATTCTCAATAATAATAATGGTGGTACCAAGCCAGTTTTTTTTTTATACATTTTAAAACTAAAATTACTTAAAATCTAAGTAATTTTCATTACTAATTAGCTGACAGATTTTCTGTCACAAGTCAGTGGCTAGATTAGGAAGTAAATGGATGGCTAGATTTCTTCATGGTAGTATTCCTTGTGGATGTTTCTATATCTTGTGCAGTTGATAGGATATGCACAATCTTGAAAAAGCAATGCTTTGAGTACAAGATAAAATTGATTTACCCTCTGAGTTGCATGATAGCAACATCCTTCGAATTGTTGAAGTCCAGTTTTCTCAAATAACGATCCTTAACATAATATAATGTATTGTTGTGCACTGAATATGCAGGACGTTCACGCTCCAATTTAAAGATGATCATGCCGCTGTCATGACCTGCAAAATATATTTACTTTTTAAAACTAACATTTATAATATTATTATTGTCTAATCTAAGTATTAATAGCCTAATGTCTTTAATTTATTGCTTGATTATCTTGAATAAATATGAAAACAAATTCATGTTTTCTTTTTTTACCTCTTTTTAAAAAGTATGAAACTTTATGAAACTATTTTAGAAATATTCAGAGACCAAAATATTTTTTAAGAGACTTGAAAAATTTAGAATTGACAGAAAAAAAAAAATAATAATAATACATAAATAAAGAAGTTTTGGTTTTATAAACCTTTTTTTATTATAGTTAATCATTCTTGAATAAAAATGAAATAAAATTTAAAGAATCTGATTTGAAAGATTGAAAATAATTCTTTTCTGGCAAAACAAAGTTTTTTCTTGTTATTTGGAATTATTTTTCAAATAAAATTGATCTATTAACCTAAGTACTTGATCTCAGATGATGACTTTGCTATACATTTAGATATCTTTCTTAATGTAATACAGTAGGTAGATCATGTGGTCATGTAGATCATGTAACCACCTCTATTCAGTGATTGGATTTTGCAGGATATCAACTTTATTAGTATCCTTTTTAAGCATGAATCATTTTTATTATAATTTTTTTTACTAAGAATTTTCAGGATTAACAGTCATACTACTATTTAACACCAAGCAGCTAGAAATTAGGGTATTTATACCTTTCCCAAGGATATCTGTCAAAAAGTGAATATAACTTTAATACAATATTAATCTAAGAAAATGCAAAATTTGTTCCTATTTAACAATAACTAAAGCTTCAAAAGTAAAGAAATGAAAAATGTTAAAATATTACCAGCAGCAAACAAATTTAAAGATGGATGAGCTGCAATCACCCAGAATCTATCATGTTCTCTCCGGAATGTCTGTACACTGGTCCTAAATTTAAAAAAAAATGATAATCTTTTTAAGGCAATTGATAAATAAAGGTAATTTGACAAAACTTAACAAAATTTCATTTTCTTAAAAAGTTGTGATTTAGGGATTTTTTTTTTTTTTTTGCTACATCAACCTTTTCAGACATTTAATGCTGAGAATAATCATTTAAAATGAAAAAATGAATAGATCAAATTTTATGAATGTGGTATCATAATATCAAATGTGGAATCTTTTATTTTAAAGACAAACCAAAATTACATTGTAGATTTATGAATAGAAGTTTATTCACAATTAAGCCTATGATCATTTGCTTGGTTAATGGATTCATCTATAAATAGACTTTTCATAGAATCAACCATACTTAACAATAATAACAAAAATATTGTTGCTATGAGCATAAATTTTAAAAAAAGAAATTTAATAAAAAAATGAAGCAATTAGCAAACTGATTTTAATAAAACCTGAAAAAATAGAGTTCCAGATTTGACAATGATAAAAGCTTACCTCTTGCTCATGTCCCACACTCGAATGGTCTTGTCTTCAGAATTACTAAGGATAAGCTCTTGGCGTGGATGAAACAAGCAGCAAGAGACATTATTATAATGTCCACGACAAGTATCAACCTCCCAGGCTTTAGATTCTTTAAAGAAAAAAGTTGTTAACATAATTAGGATAAAAAAAGTTTGTAAAAGTATTTTTCATAAACTAACAAGAAAATGGTTAAAATGCTCGTTTATATTTGATAGATATAAAAAGCATATTATTTGTTTGTTGCAGCAATATTCAGTATTGGAAGAAATACTGTAGAGACATTTTGGGAATATTGAATTGATTAACTAGTCTCCAAACAGTTCAGACCTGAATGACTTAGGTCTCTTCTATGTAATCCAATCTATTCAGTACCAAAAGGCTCCAATAAATGTAAACAATTCAAACTGTGGAAGACAGCTTTAAGGCATTGAAAAGATTAAAGTTGAACAACCTTTTCTTGACTTTACAACAAACAATGGAACTAATGGAACATGGTCTAACGATGGCAATAACTTCAATGTACAGCATTTTTTAGAATCACAGAAAAAAAAAGGCAAACTTCCTACTTCGATTTTGATTTTAGATTTGAAACATACCTAATACAAATTTATATTAAAGCATTTGGTAGTTACTTGTATTAGTTTTATTTAATTGTAAATTGCCAATCTAATGTATTCCTACAATCTTAAAATTATAAGATGAAGTTAACCTGGTGTTATCAAACTTTAAAGTCGAGTACTAAGATATTTATATTGTTTTAAATAAACAAAGTTTATATCCAAAAGCTGATATAATTTTAAAGTGGGATGCTGTCAATGTACTGATAACATTGAAAAAATAGTTAATTTCTATTAAACCTACTTTAAGTAAGATAAAAATATATATACTTTAACAAAAAATAGATTTTAATCTATTAATATAAAAAAATGTAATTATCATAAAGAAAATCATTAGTTATTCTATTCAATTTTATGGTTTCTGAAAGTAAACAAATTATAATAAGTATAAAATCTTTGCTACATTATATTTGGAGCCTAATAATCTTTAGAAGCATTTTTATGAATGATATTTTATAAGTTCCAAACAGGAAAATATACAAACAATAATTTAACATTACATTCATTCAAAACAAAAAATATAGCAAAAGAATAAACCATGTTGAATTAAAAATTGTTTGAATTAAATTTGAAATCTTGAACCTGAAAAATAATTTTTTTATAATCTTGCCCAAATTTCTAACCTGTAATTATTTCAACAGATTTTCATTTGTTTATCAAATAAATAAAAAGTTGATAAAAAGATAATGAATTGGAATAATTTAAGACATTGTATAAGGATAAAAAAAAGCTCCATGAACAGTTGAAAGTAGTAAGAGTAGGAATAAGAAATACTAATAGGAGGAAAATAGTTTAAATATCCATCTTCTCAAGAAAGATAAGAATGATGAGAGAAAATCACTTTTGAATATATTTTATTCACTATAGATTTGTCGAAATTTCATTAATTAAAACAGTATTTTTTTTAGAAAGATAAAATCATTAATAAATAATATATACAAAAGTTAATAAAAAGTTCTTAATTAAAAGACATTTTTTACTGTTCATTATTTTTATGTTGGAATAATTCTAAATAATTTGATGACACTGTGGAAATAATTATTTTAAAATATTTAGATTTATACAATTTTTTTTATCTGGGTAATATTCAATAACTTAAGGGTGTTTATTTTAAATTCTAAAGTCTGACTATTGAAGATATTTTATGAGAAATTTTACTTTTAATATATCCAACCATTAACTCTTTTACAACTCCAAATAAACAATAATGGATAAGTAGTAGTATAAATGATTATTCTATCTATAAAAATGATAAAATTTAGAGAAAATAATTTATATTTTTAAATTCTCAATCAAACAAACACTAATAAGATAAATTTAGCAGCCTTTCATTTAAATCAGAAAACAGGTCTGTAGTGTGGGGGACAAAATTATTTTTGTTCTATGAAATGTAAGATCTAAATAATAGTCTAAAATTTGATTGGTGAATTCATTTTAAAATCTAAAGACTTTAAAACATAATTTTCTAAAAAGGATTTACTAATAAAAAATAAAAAGTTAGTACCAACCCCAAAATACAAAGTGATTGTATAATAAAAAAGAATTAGAAAATTGAATTGATGCAAATGACACAAACAATAGAAAGTAACCAAAGATCAGAAAAGAAAAACAATGGAAAAATGAAAATTTTAGATTTGTTTCTTAGTCAGAAAGACAAAAAAGAGAAAATAATTCAGGACCAAACAAGAAAAAAGAAGCAAAAATCAAATACAATACCAGAACCATGTGTAGAAAAAAGATAGTTGACAACGAGGTTAGCATCACCTGAAAATGGGT
>JAUZSX010000052.1:3053020-3085799 GCA_034780655.1 Idiosepius hallami
CAGGATGATTGATGATCATTGTAGTTGTTGAACAACAATTGAAAAAAATCATCAAAGGAATGGATGGTTAAATAAAATGGGTCAGGATGATTGATGATCATTGTAGTTGTTGAACAACAATTGAAAAAAATCATCAAAGGAATGGATGGTTAAATAAAACCAGGTTAGATTTTCAAAAATTGCTTTAATATTCATTACAGTTTAATGAATATACTCATTAAACACCATATTCTAGTCTCAAAATGATAAATATCAAAAATAATTAAGAAAGTATAATCTATAGTTTTAATTGACTTCATAATTAATCTTAATCTTTACTTTTTTTAAAATAACCTAAAAGAAATTAGTGAGATAAATTTAAATACTTAATTCCAAAATTTAAAAGAAAAAAGTTTATATCAAGATAGCTTGTCAATAGCCAATATTATGTCCCTCAGCATAAATAAGTTGGTATTACAAGAGACAACTAGGTGAATCCTAAATTTACAAAATTGTTGAGAAAAAAAAAGCATTTTGTAATATAGTAATCACTTAATAAGCTTAACAAGGAATAAAGGAAAAGAAAATAGTTTAAATGGCTACATGGAAATAAAAATTAGCACCAAACCTCTTATTTGTTTTTAAAGTGTTAGAAGTTGAAGAATATGTAAAAATTGCTTTATGAAAGAAAGATAAAAAAAAGTAAAACTGAAGATAGAATGTGCACCAAGTCTTTTACAAACTTTAAAAAAAAAGATTTTTTCAAAAAACTCCTAAAACTAATTCAATAAAATTCATTTTTGGGTAAGTGAAAATGGAAATGGTATCTATGAAAAAATAATTTTTTTAAATCTATTCAACAATAAAAGAAAATAAAATTGTATATTTGAAATGAAATAATAAAATCATAAACAGCAAGACATGTTCATCTGAAATTTGGAAAATATATTTTTCATTTATTCAGATGGTTTAATTAATATCAAAATATATATTTATAAAACAAATTTCTATTGTTATCTGCATAATATTTTAGACAATGTGTCCTTCAGCCTTTAAGAGTTAATTTTTGATTTTTGGAATTTTCTTGTTAAACCTGGAAACCTCATAGTTAATTTGGTAGCGTTAAAAAAATATAAACCATACCAATTATTTGAGAAAAATAGATTATTCTCATTTTGTTGACCATAACCTAGAATTAGTGTGACTTCTACCAAAAGATAACACTTGCAACTTCCAGATGAAGATTACAAGAGATTATTTCTGAAACATGATTCAAACTATTGTTGGAAGTTGAAAATGAAAACAAATATAAGATCATGAATGACAAGAAAATACAAAACTAATGAAATGAATTAAAAAAAAATATCATTTTGGATGTTGGATTATAAGCATCCAAATTTTGGTAGTCATGACAGGTAAAAAGAATGAAATAAAAAAAAATTAGGATTTAAAGGATAAATAATTATTTTTAAAAATCAAAGTATTGTTGCAAAAAAGCAGGGAAAAGATTTTAATGCATTAACTCTGTTAAAGAAAAAAATCAAAAAACAAACAGAGGAAAACAAACTTAATTAAGCTTATTAAAATTATATATATATATATATATATATGATTTTAAGCATATCAATTCAGTTTGTGCATTTTCTGAATTTCAAGAAATGCCAAAACACAAGGCAACATTTTATAGTTTTATATAAATACCTTTTAAGAGAAAAATGGTTACATTATAGAATTTACGGAGCAAAAATTATTTCTGTGACATTTTGATTGGGACTTAAAATAATCTTTTTTGAATTACTATAGCATTAGGAAAATAAATATTTTTACCATTCATTCTCCATAGTTTTACTTGTCTATCATCAGCTCCAGAAATAATGAGAGGCATAGTAGGATGAAAAGCAGCCCAGTTGACTCCACGGTCATGCCCTTCCAAAACATGTTTTACAACAGCATCAGTTGTTCCAAACAAATCAGTTTGGGCAGGGTTTCTTAATCTATCTTCCAATCCCCCTGGACCAGGGGCAACATTCTTCTTTCTTAAACCTTCAAGTAACAATAAATGCAAATTAATAGAAAATGGTTTATTCATGTGAAGAACCAAAACAATGTTTATTCATGAAAATATTGTGTTAAAACACAACATTACATAATGAATGATTACTTATGATTTAATAGTATACTTGTTGTTCAAAATGAATCTGTGTTTCTTGTTATTGATTTTTTAAACATATGCTGTAAAAATAATTTTTTATTATATTTGCTAATCTTAAAGATGAATTGAAATTTTTAATGTATTTGAATTAATTCATATTATCTAATAGACTGAAAAGTCTGCATGTACTCAGATTACTTAAATTAAAACAAATTATTTAAACTGATGTTTAATATGTCCACATATTATGTAAACTTTTGTTTCGTTTTTTATTTACTTCATTCTTAAAAATAATTACCTTTAAGAATAAAATTAAAAGTTAATAGAATCTATTTCTTACCAGAAATATCCCAAACTCTGACAGTTTGATCAAGAGAAGCAGAGACAACAAAGTCTTCACTCATATGAAAATGAGCACTCATTACATAATGGCTATGACCAGTCAACACGCTAAAATAACAAAATATATTTATAATGATAAAAAAAAGAATAATTTAAAAATATATTTTTAAATTTACATTGAATAAATGTATTTAAACTTTTTAAAAAAAAGTTGCTTTATGAATCAGTCAAATTTTATTTTTTTGTATTTAGATCTTTGTTTTTATCTTCATAATTCTAAATACAACGTTTTAATAAACTCTTTGGTGTGTTTCCTGTTTCTCTAAACTTGGAAGCCTTTGGGATGAGATTAAAAAACAGTTTTGAATTTAATCCTTTATTTTATTGAGTGGATGGTTTTAATTTCATTATTTATCCCTGGGTACAAGTCCCCAATTATTTATCTATTTTCAACTACAGTCAGGGTTGAATCAGAAAAAAGTGAATAAGTTATTTCCTAAAAATAATTGAGTAAAAAACAATTTTTGAAACTCACCAAATACAATTTCTTGACTGCCAATTCCAAATTCTGATTGTTTGATCATCAGAAGCACTTACAATCCATGGATATTCCTAAAGTAAAACAATAAACTTGTCGGTTTATGACAATATCAGAGAATTAAATTACTTAATACATTAATACTAAACAAAAATATTTTTTTTTAAATAACAGGTTTATGTTTGTTATATAACTATGTTATAAAACAAATCAATACAAAAATTTTATCATGAAAGCCATCATTGAAAGCTTTCAATGAAATATAAACCAAATTAATTTAACCATCTTTTGTTCAAAAAGCAAAAGTATTCTTTAAACTCATCAAAGCAGATGTTAGTTTGTTAAATGTGTTTTCTTAAAGATGAATAAACCAGATTTCTTAATAGCCATTCCAAGTTGTTTGTTAACTTCTGTAAAATTTTCATTGCTATTTTATGATTTCAGATAATCCTTTTATTGAACTAGTACTTTGCTGCTGCAATATTTTAAGTTATACATTTATTCTTTTTTACTAGAATATCTGGTTCTTTTCTTTTTCGGGTTGAATGATAAATTTGTTTTTACTTTTCTCAGTTAAATAAGACAGAAAAAATAAATAAAACTCAAACTTACATGATGGAAATTAGTTGTTCGGATATAATCCAGATGTCCTAGTAATGTGAACAAACATCTGCGTTGCTTGTAATTCCAAACCTTATAGGTAACAAAGAAAAAAACTAATTCTAAACTAGTTTGACAAATACAGACAAAAATATTGGGAATTGTTTTTTTTTTGTTTTTTTTTTTATCAAATTGTGTTTAACGCTTGATTCTATTAACAAAAATAGTCTAAATATCTACTATCACCAAGACATATGTTGAATATTATCATAATGAGAAAGGGAGAATACCAAATTTTATAATGAAACTGTCAAATACAAAATAGATAAAATAAGACTGAGTGAATTTAATTCCTAGGATATACTTTATCAAAATAAAAGTAAAATAAAATGCTAAAGAGTGTAAGTAGATGATTATAAAACTAGTTATTTTCATCTGATATCATTTTGCTAAAATACTTTAACAATCTTTCAAAGAGAGTTTTTAACATTTATACTTTTGTACAAATATTTTAAAAGAATACACATTATAAGCAATAAAACTATTTCAAAAACAAAGTACTTTTTTCAAATTTGATAAAGAAATAAATTTTTTTAAATAAAAAAAAAAAATCTAATTCACAACATATGTATTATTATCAATAAGCCATTCTCATAAGCAAACAACATGCTTAATCCTATCAAACAAAGAAAATTGTTAATTCTAAAAACATTAACTTACCTTTATTTTATAGTCATCGCCTCCAGAAACAAACAAAGGCTGTTGATAGTGGAAACATATTCCTCTAACAGGGCCTGTAAATAGTCAGAGCAAATGCAAAATTAAATTATGAAGAAGAAATTATGGAAAGCAATTTATAAAGTTATAATTGGATTAGTAAGATTAAATTCAAATTTACATACCATCATGTTCATCAAATTTATCAATCAAGGTACACATACGATAATCCCAGAGTTGAATAACACCATTGTGAAGACTAGCCAATACCCAAGGACGTTTAGGGTGAAAAGATAAGCCTGTAGGAAAAAAAATAGAAATATTTTTTTAATTTCACTATTTGTTCAAATTCAATTTAATGAAATTCCTACTCTAAGCAACAAGAATGAATTTTTTTTAACTCTTCATAACATGAATTAATATTTTTCATAGAAACTCAAGCCATATTCTGTTAATAACATAATATTCTTCAATTTACCTAATCTTGACATGAAAGAATTCAATGACAACATAGCAAAAATAACTTTTCCTAATATTTATCTTTGTAAATTCTTTTTCAAACGTTTTAATATATCTGTATTAATAAAACTTTTTTTTCACTACAAGGACATTCTAATGATTTTTTTTATTTCCAAATATCTGTTCTACCTGTTAGATTATATGATCAACAAAAGCCAATTTTATTATCTTTTTTTACTAACTGGAAAAATGATATCCAAACACGAGGATTGTTTGATGTTTTTCCATCATAACTGTTATTGATTAAGAAGTGTGCTGTGTGAGGTAATAAACAGATATAAAACCTTCAGAGAAAAAAAAAACATTATTCCTTCCCCACAAAGCTTCAGTGGTGGAACTACAACTTTATCTATAACAACAAAAAATAAACAATTTTCTGCGTGTACAAATTTTGAAAGTAGACATTTATTTTAGGGATATAAAATTGCATTAGGGAGTAGAGTGCACTTTTAACATGAGACTTGTAAAAAACGGATATACTCTTTTAATGATTCATGGAATTAATTCAGTCAACCGACCGTCCTGTAAAAAGTGTCATAATTAAAGTTTAATATTTCTAAATACAAAAATACCCCAAAACACAACACCGATTGGATTGTGTAGATTAAAACTTTTTTCTCAACATAATAATAAAAAAAAACTAGCCGAGTTGATGTTAAGGAAAAAAAACAAAAGCAAAAAAAACAAAAAAAAACAGAATTATTGTCACGTCACCAGATGTCTGTCTCAGTATGAAATGAAGAAAATTTTAATGTTTTTAAATAATTTAAAATCCAAACAATAAATTACAAAAACTTCACTGGAGAGAAAAACATCCAAGTTTTTTTTTATCATAATAATGATAATAATAATTTTAATAATGAATTGATAACGCAATTTAAAAAATAATAAACCTAAGTTCTCTTCTCTTCTTTTGCTTGCTTTCTGCTTTTTTAAGGAAGTGAATGAAAAGATGCCACATCACTGGACTGGATTAATATTTTTTAAATAAAAAAATATATACTTTTACGAAACTAACATTTTCGAAAGTAGTACTATCCATCTAAGTGATAGATTTCTGGTTAGTGATCAATATAGTTTTGTTTTTTAAATATATGAAATCGGCCAAATTAATAAAAATGTCATTTTGTCTTTGTTGTTATCAAAACCAGCTTCAGTTGTTTGGATAATTTTAAGTTACACAAATTGGTGGCCATTTCTTTCAATTTCGAGGAATTATAAATGCCAGCCTAGGCCAAATTAATCAATTCGTTGATCAATCAAAAATAATTTAATAAATTTAAGATACAAGTAAATAGGCAATTAACATCAAAAGTGGGTGGTGGTGGTGACGGTGGACGGACGACAACTTGTTTTTTTTATATTCCCTCTTTAAACACATATTCATAACAAAATAGAAAAACAATAGATCAATAGTGAATTGTAATAATCTAATAAATAAGTGCTTTTTATCAATAAAGAAAGATATATCAAAATTATGCAAGAAGACTCAGCACAAAAAATAGTCTTTAATTATCTTTTAACTAAAAATAAAAAAGCTTCCAGAGTTTCTGTTTATAAATCATAGAAATAATAATGGACAAAAACAACATTACTCATAGAGCAACTAAAACCAATTTTAATTATTATAATATTAAATTGTGTTTTTACCTTTGACCCTGGCAGATTTGGTCTCAAATTTTGTCAACATTGTTGAAGTTGTTGAGGAATCGGTGTCTAATGTCTCTCGTCCCAACAAATTGTATAAGACGTGGATAACGTGGTCAACTTCCGGTTGATGCATTTGTTCCAACGGGAAATCTGATTGGTTTATTTCAGCCAATAAACGATGGCTATATATATTTATTTTGGCTTTTATCATTCTCACTCACCCAAGGTCAATCTTCATATCATCACTTTCTGTTAAAGAAAAACAAATAAATTGATATTCTCAAAAAAATTCATTTTCAATGTGATGAATGAAAAAAAAAATACTTTTAAACATTACAAAATAGTTTTTTATGGAATTGAAAACATATTGTTATGGAAGTTAAAGGGGAACAACTCTCAGAAAATGTTCCTATCAAAATCAAAATATAGAAATTAAGAAAAAAAATCTTCATGAAACGGATGGCCACAAGAGCGCATCCTTTACATATTACTTCTGTATTAGGTAGCACAAACGTTTATTATTCCATTTCATTAGTCGAAATGACGTAATTGTTTAAATCCATTTCTACGCAGTTAGTGCCCGTTCCCGTTTAAGCCAATAATCTATTCCTGGACACTCACCAAAAATCAAGTCATATCCAGTCAGTACACAACAAAATGAAAAATAGAAACTTAATCAACGGGATCTTGCACTTCATTTTTTTTAAATTTCTTATCTTACACTATTAGCCTTAGCCACTTGTGTCCAAGTCGAGCCGGCTCCGTCTGCTATTTTCTAGGATAAGTGGCAAAGCAAGAAGCCCCAACGTAACGTGGTGGAAGAGTCACGATGTCGAAATATAATAAACCAGAAATATAATGAATCACTCACTAGCACTACTGGCTGTAATGCAGGGTCAGTGAGTGCACAAAGTGCCTCTTTTGTGAATGTTCAAAAATGTATGCATTCTCTCAACAACTGACTCTGGACTGTGAGTCTGTCTGTGTAATGTATGTGCGCAAGTCTAGTCAGTAGTTTTCAATCCATAAATTAGAAAAAAATACCTCCATAGAAATTCAGTGATATACAAAGTCAAATAGTATAAATTTTTTTACTTAACTCGTTTAAATCTCATTTTTCTCAATAAAAACAAAAACATTAAATTAAAACTTGTTTAATTTTTTAATTTAAAAGAATTCAATTCTAAAACTTGAATTATCTTGTCAGGGTTACTTCCCTTGTTTAAATTTAACAAAACTTTTGTTAGAGAAAACTATTGCCTAATAAATGAAAAAAAAAACGCGCACTAATTCATAATTAGATGTTTTAATCCGTTTAAATATTAATTTAAAAATTGAATCAAACGTAGAAATCTAGGGTATAAAAAAAGTACCAAAGTTAACATTCTGTTTGTCACAACTAGTAAAAAGTCACTTCACTTCAATGCCAATGATAAGGAGTGTGTGGTGGAGTGCGTGCGTGCGATTGAATTTTTGCAATGATACTTTTCAAATATATTTTTTACACAAATATTAACACACACGCGTTAGCCAGAAAGAATCCCATCCACTTATTACAACATTTTAACACCATCATTATTCTTTATTTTTAAGCAATCAAAAGTAGATACGTAACAAAAAGAAAGAAGAAATATACACATACGTATTATTAATTCATTAAAAGAAAAACTAGACTTTTCTCATAATTTTTTTTTTTTTTTTGGCGAGTATTATTATTTTAATTTTTTTTATTATTTCGTCAAGTTTGATTCACTTTTTGTAGCCGATTTTTTTAGGCTCACTCACTAATAATTGGGGAAACGTTTTATTTTTATTTAATTTATCTTTAGTGAAATGTCGAAAAATATGGTCTTTGTTTTTCTTTCAAAATTATCATAATTTTGAAAGAAAAAAAAATACGGGAATTTTTGCTTAGTGAGAAAAATAAATCTAAAATTACTATTGACTCGAACTCACCCAAAACACACGAGGATTACAA
Organism: Idiosepius hallami; assembly: GCA_034780655.1. Lineage (NCBI taxonomy): Eukaryota > Metazoa > Mollusca > Cephalopoda > Idiosepiidae > Idiosepius > Idiosepius hallami. The sequence continues at coordinate 3,061,496 of JAUZSX010000052.1, forward strand.
TTGATACAATTTCAATGCAATGGATGACCACACACACCAAAACAGCACAGTCACGTCACAGAGTGCACATGCGGATGCACATATCACCTGCACCAAGAGCACCACCAGTCACTGTGTTGTTACGACCCCACAAAAACACCAGTCAGTGCACAAGAAGCACAGTGCACAGTACTATAACAGTGAACAACACACAGTCTGTCCGTTAGTGTGATGACTGTTGACTGTTGCTGTGTTTACTGTTTGTGTACTTTCACTGTATTTTTACTTTACTGTACTTTCACTTTCAATCATGTTGATTGCTGGCTGAGGAGGCTGCTGTCTCTTTGTTTATAAACAATTTTTTTCATTACACACTTTCCTTTTTCTTAAAATTCTTTTTTGTTTTAATAAAACCTAAATAAAAGTTTAGATATTATTACTTCATATGGTCGGTGGTGACGATCAAATTTTGTCGATTGAGGTTGCGACATGTGAGTGAAAAGTTCGTTTATCGAGAAATTGTAAGTTCGGATGACGATGTTTTTTATTGTGTATGTTTTGTGTGTGTTTTTTTTTTTTTTTTGTATTTTGTTTTTTTCCTGGAGATTGCCGAAAAACGGAGACAAACAATGCGGAGACAAATAAGCGAGAAAAATAGAATCAATCAATCACGTCGACTCGATGCAGAGAAATAAGAGGCGGTGTCAAGTAATAGACTGACTTCTAATTAAAAAAATTCCACTCATTCTTCGACTTAATTTAGCTTTCAAAATTTGTAAGATTGAGATATATTTTTCAGATTTCCTAAAACATTTAATTCTTTATCGTAACAATTCTTGTGTGTAAAGTAGTTTTTATTCAATTCTTTATTTATTAATTCATTAATTTATTTATTTATCTGTCAAATATAAAATAAGTGATTGATATAAATTTGTGACATAAAAACCAGGTCTTTCAGTAGTTGACATTAAAATTAACTGAATTTACGTAAAAGTGAAAATTTTGTAAAATTTACTTTTTATTTTGAAAACTAGCGTAAAGAACAGACTAATATCATGTTTGTGCTGTTTCTAAACGAGTAAGCTATTTATTTCAGCCTAGAATTTGCTGTTATTCCCTTTTTATTTAGTTGGAGTCAAGTTAGTGAGAATGTTGACCAAAAAATATACAGTTCTCGTGAAACAGACTAGTGAATAAAATAAATATCATTGCAATAGGAAGTGTTTAACAATTAAAGCAGGAGTGTCAAACTCAACTCATTGACCAAAACTTTAAATTGAACAAAGCCGCAGACCAAGGTTGAAAAAAATGAATCTCTTATGGGGGAATGGGACGATTCGGCGTGATCGTTTCGGCGTGACCCTTTCGGCGTAGCCGTTTCGGTGTCGATTTTATTTAGAATTTACTATAACCTTTTTTTGTTGTTGTGTCTATTTCAAATAAACACGATCTGAAGATTTTAATGTTTTACTCTACTCTATTGGTCTTTTTTATTAATCATTTAACAATTCGAATTAAGTTTTTTAGGACCATAAACTTTAAATTTTGAAATTAAAAATAAAAGAATTTAATTGAATTTTTAAGAATTAAAAACTTTAAAAATAAGTGAATTTAATTGACTTTATAAAGATTAAAACCATTAAATTTTGAAATTAAAAATAAAAGAATTTAATTGACTTTTTAAACTTTTAAAGTTAGGAAGTCTCTCCTCTGTTGCGGTCGGTTTGCAGTCTGTACAATCAGGGGTAGTTGTGCCAGAGCGGCCAGTGTTGTTTTGAAGTTTTAAATGTTTAAATTAAATCACTTTACTATCTTATAATGGTATTTTTTCAAAAAAATATTTTTTGGTTAATTATTTTCTGATTAATTTGTTACTGATTAAGAATTTTCAAAATATTTTTAAATAATCTTTATTTTAACAGAAACTGAAACTAATTAACGTGTATCCTTTTTTTTTGTTTTTTTTTTACTGTTTTATTACATTTATTTCGAGTTCTCTTGTCTTGAATTAATCAATAGCAAACGAAAAAATAAATAAAAATATTTTTTATTTATAATCAAAAGTTATTTTTAGTGTTAGTTGTTTGAACCCTTCTAAAAGAATGTCATCATAATTCTTAACTTTTTTTTACCGGAATGGTGGACAGTCGATTATTTTCAATAGCGCGTGTTGTGTAAATCACTGTGAGATTTCGTAAAAAAAAAAAAAAAAAAGTTAAAATATCAACTAATGAAAGGATGAATGTAACAAAATATTTATGCTATTATCTATTGCCGGGCATTGCCCACCTGAATTTGCCAGTGATTTGCATTTCACGTCTAATATAGTTGGTTGGTAAATGGCACTTCTTTTGCTTTTGGTCAACAATCGATTCCTGAGGTGATAAATAATATCAATAAAGAAACTTAATTACAATTTCTTCTACTGTTTACATCAAATCAAGATGATGTTTGATGTGATCACTGGGATGTGTACCCAACTTGTCCAGTGGGAAATCCAATCCTGATAAAAGACGCACCCAAATAAACTATTCTTGATACAATGAAAAGGGACTTGGAACAGAACAGAACGCACAACAACACAGCATGATCATCCAAAAATGGATTAAGCTAAAATTGTCCATTAAGAAAGTAAAAAACCTCCAAAAAAGCACAAATTAAAAAAAAGTGCTTGCACACTGTTCTGTTCACACACACCAACCACCAGTCACCACCACCAATTTGCAGTCAGTTAGTAGTGGAGTGGAGTGTTGTTGAGTGAGTGCTCCTCCTCCTGCTCCCAATCCACCAGTCCACCACACCACTCCACCAGTCCACTCCACCACCACCACCACCACCATCAGCACCAATATACCACTTCTTCCACCATTCAAAAAATTTTGTTAAAAATATTTGTTGTAGATTGAAAAAATGTTTAAAAAGAAAGTGTGTCTTTGTACCTTTGGTCGCCAGGGCCGAGGCCGGCCGGTATGGGCACTTTAGGATTTAAAGGGTTAATAAACCAACGTAAATAAAGATAAACATTATTGTAAAAGTGAGAAATTATTTTTAAAATTGCCTTAGCCTTCATACGCAACGGCAACGCACACACACACACACACACCCACAAACACACGTTATTAAAAGATTTTGAAAATGTCTGTAAAAATAAGTGTTTTAATGAAGAAAAAAAAATAATGTTTGTGAAATTGAGAAATCAAAACTAAAATTTCACGGATGCCTTGGGGGACTGTGCCTTATTTCAAAATGCAATTTCGACGTTAAACTCTAAACTCCATTTTTGTACCGCGAGGTTTTTTTGTTTTTTTTTCCAATAGAACAGGTGTGTGAGTATGCATTATCGCACACTCACAGTCACAGTACACACACGTACGACATTGGCATTAAAAAAAAGAACACGCAACCAACAACAGTCAACACACACACTTTTTAATTTACTGCTATGAGTAAAAAAAAAAGGCACTAAAAACTTCATGTTGTTAGTAAAAAAATCAATGATGATGAGTAAAAACAGAAAATAATGATGATAAAACTAGTATTTTTCTTTTTTTAAGAAACTTTGCTGAATAATATTCGAGGTCTTGACAGAAAGAGGGCACTTTGACTGAAAGAGCGTTACGTCTATGTCTCTCTCTCTCTCTGCTTCTCTCTCTCTCTCTCTCTCTGTGTTTTCTCTCTATCTATTCTGTCTTTACCGTGAGTAAGAATAGTAGTTGAATACTAGCAGCTGTGGTATAAAATAATTAATCAGGAGGAGCTGAACATTTTGGCTTTGAGTGAAGAAGGGGTTTCTTCTTCTTCTTCTTCTTCTTCCATCCAAGGCCGTCCGTTCACTGCCTCCTCCTCCTCTTCAACCTCCTCCTCCTCCTCTATTTAGTTGTAGTATAACAATCACCATCATCATCCCAGTTAGTTGGTAGAGAAGTAGTCACGCTAGTTACAATACAAAATCAAAAGAAAGCACATTTTTTGCATAAAAACCAACGCAACGTCAACAAATGACTATTTAGTTGGGAAATTAACTCTTTTCTGTGTTCATTTTTTCGGTGTCTAACATTTTTCTGGCTTTTAATTTTCATATTATTTTTGTTGATTAGGACAAAAAGTCGATCTTATTTACAGGTGAGAAAAAAGTTTAACGGAAAACTACAAAAACTCGTCAATCCAAATATTTCTGCTTCTTTCTATTGTTGCCTTAAAAAACAGTTTGGGTGGAAAAGTGAAAAACGGAATCCAATAATTTCCAAACACTCTCCCTAAAAACCTGTTTTCAAGATTTTAGAACTTGTTCTGGAAAGTGACCGGAAAGCGTTTTTGAAGGCAGCATGGATTCTATAAAAGAATTGGTTGTAACGAAGATTAAAAACAAGAAAGTGATGATCTTTTCGAAATCTTATTGTCCTTTCTGTGCCAAAGCCAAGAATGCATTTAAGGACTATTTTGGCGATGTTCTTAGTCATGAGGATTATGAAGTGATGGAACTGGACGATCATCCAGATGCAGATAAGATCCAAGATTATTTGTTAGATGTCACTGGACATAGAACAGTAAGTTTTTTTTCCCTTGAGAACAATTAAATATTTAATTGCAACCAGCAAAATTAAAGAAGACTAAATATTTAACTTTTTTTAAATGCGAAACTAAATTTTAGGTTTTTTATTTTATTTCTTGTGTTGCAGAAATTTTATTACAATTCATAATATTTTGTCCTCAAATTTATGTATATTCTCCTTTCGTGCAAATATTTTCTGTACATTTCTCTTCTTTTTACATGTGCTAACAAGTCTATAATAGAATTTTTTAATGTGATTTTGTTCGACAAATTATGACTCGTAGATTTCTTTAAGAATACAGATCTAAATCTCTTAAATTTTATTTACATCGAAATATATTTTTTTGATTAATATTGCTATTTTTTTTTTAAGAAAGACGATTATTTCAAATTTAAAGTGTTTTAGTTCTAATGTCTTTTTATGTTTTAAAATGTTAAAGAAATATTGATTTATTTGTTTTTTCTTGATTCTTTTAAAATATTTTCTTTATTACACGTAAAGAAAAGTGAAGAAAAAGGGACTGTTTGTTTCTAAGTTTCTCAAGATTTAATCTTACCCTTATTTTTTCACGCACAGACCCAAACTTCAAACCATTCTGTAATATTTAAAACAACTAAACGAAATACACAAACTTTGGCGGATTCGCCACCCGAAACGAATTTCGTAGATAATTTTTATATGCCTTTCTGTTTCTGTTAAACATCTTTCGGTGGTTCTTCAGCAGCAAAAAATATTGCCGGTGCGCGGTGCGGTGCGGGCAATTTCGAATTTAATCAGTGTCGATTTAATTTTTTTTTTTTTGGAAATATATGCGTGATTTATTTTTATTTTGAATCTTTAATTAATCTTCAAAAAAGCTAAAAAATATTGACCAGGAAATTTGTACGTTTCGATCATTTAATAATTAAATTTTCTATTCTTTTTCACTTAAAACAGATTTGTACAACAAAAAAAATTATAACTGGTTTAACTTTTATCGAAAAATACATAAAAATGTTGACATTTGGGCGCAAGGAAAGTTATGTGTGTTTTCCTGGACCTTTTGCACTTTAGGAAAACAAAAATATGTGGTAAGTGATGGGACAAGTTAGGGTGTACACCGCACCGTCTATAAGAATGGAATTTAATTGGCTCTTGAAATTAATTTAAATAAGTTAATCAAATTGCATTCACAACTGAGACCGACGAGTAACACAACACACGCCAGAAACCACACCAGCCACACCTATTTGATTATGTCCCACACCCACTACTTATATTTTTGTGCAAAAAGGTCCGTTTTCCTTTCGTCAATTAATCAATAATGATATGAACGTCGAACTATTAACAGTGGACTTACTTGGATTACTAACTGACCGACCGGCTCTTTAAATTCCCGGAACAAGAAGAAATTTTATCGAAAAATACATGAAAATTATGACATTTCGTAGTTAAATGAACATATTTTTTTAAAAGATAGTTCTCAAATTCAAACAGTTCAATTTTAATAATATATTTTTATTTTAGTCATATGATAAAAAAGGAAGATAATATTTTTACCGAAGTACGAAAAAGTATTGGGAATAGAATTTTCTTATAGCCCGGCCGCCAGCCGTTTACGAATACCATTTTTTACTTATAGGCGCAAATGTTTGCGTATATAAATTTTTCTTTTTTTACGGTATTCTCTTTTCTTTTGGGTCTCGCTAAAATGGAAAGATGTGGACCTAGAAATTAAACTTTGTCTGGACTTATCTAAAAAAAAAAAAACTATGCCTTGGAATTTTTTAAAATTTTGCACAAATTTTAAACTGTTTAAAGTTTGTGCAAAATTTTTAAAAATTCCAAGGCATAGTTTTTTGGTTTTTTTTTTAAAGATAAATTTCTAGGTCCACATCCTTTTTTAATCATGTTTAAATTAAACATGATGATTGATTAAAAAAAAGTAACAGAATTAATAATACAAGAAAAATCAGCTTTGGGCATCTGAGGGGGTATATTTTTGGAGGCAAAAACTTTCTGAAAAGCTGTATCTGACTTCTATAATCTTGTATGTCTATACTTCGGAATTACTCTTGAGTCTGACCCACCCACTCCCCAAGGGTCTCTTTTAAACTTAACCCCACCCCTTTTTATCTTTTTTAAGGACATCAACGTTTTTTTTTCCACAATATTTAAATAGGTGTGCCGTGTGGTACTGACTGGTGTGGGGTGTGCCCCTGGGTCTCTTTTAGGACTAAAACAGTAAACAGTAAACACACCCCTTTTCGGAACTATTTGTATGTTCAAAATCTTATGTGTGTATTATTAGCAAAGAGAAGAGAGCACTATTGCCAGTACGGCCTTGGTATTGCACGGTGAACTCAAATATATGTTAGGGTAAATGGGGGGGAGGGGCAAATGCTGGACTTTAATTTTTTTAATGATGATGCCTGGGATGCCACTTTACCAGCACCCACCATACACCAAGTCAGTGCACGAGTGGAAAGTGCACTCACTGCCAGCAGTGTAGTGTAGTCAACAGTCAACACGGCGTCAACACCACACCCAAGAGTTTTATCCCGAAATATAGACAAAAACAATTGTATAAAAATCAATTAACTTTTCAGAAAAAAAACCCTAAGGTATCAACCTTTTGTAATAAGCATAAAAAAGTCATTTTAAGATATTTTCCCAAAAAACTAGAGGGACAATATTTTGTTACTTTTTTCTTACTCGTGTTTATCATTTGTGCAAAGTTAAAAAAAATTCAACGTGTAGTTTTAGAGAAAAGTGCGAGCAAACGATGTAAGTCAATTTCTAAGTGCCATCATCATCGCTCCTTTGTTGGGGAACAAAAAAAAAGGAACTGAAATACGTGACACATGGCACGGCGGCGTCGATGATGGCACACTGTTTGCCCACGCACGCGCGCATGAAATGAATAAGGAGGGTGATTTTTGACAATTGAGGTTTTCTTTTTTATTCCCGAACAATAAGATTTTCATTTTTCAAAATAAAAAGATTGTTCCCTAACTTAGCAAAATAACCAACTAGTCACTCAAATGCGTTCGATTATACGACTATATTAGGGCGGGAATATTAGCTTGTATTTTTCTTGCGTTAGGTCAGCAGCAGGGCCGGTATATCGAGCCTTTAAGCTCGAAAGGGTTAAGAAACCCTGTAGGTGCTTTTAGTTATTTTATTGATTCGAAGGTAGTGATTCTAACTCCCTCCTGTAATTCATTTTTTTTTGAAATTTTAAAATAAAAAGAAGCCTGTACGTCAAAAGCAAAAATTATATCTCGACGATTGTTTAAAGATTAACTTTTGAAGAAAAGGAAAGAAAAGGAAACGATGGAAATTTCCACTCTTATAAAGTTAAAAAAGAAAAAAATATAAAAATAAGCAAGTAGTTGATATTGCACGAGGAGAGAGAACGGGAGAGCTGCTGCTGCGTAAAGAAAAAAAACGAATTAAGTTTTAATTCTCTAAAAATATAAATGTTAACTTTTTTTTTTAGATTTTAAAACGAAAACCATAAGTTTTCTAGATATTTTTTTCTTTTTTTTATTGACTGAAAGAGGACGAATAATCATTTTATTTCATTTTATTTTTATTTAGAGAGTGGGGGGTTCGTATGTTTAAGCAATCAAACATGAATGAAGCTTGTTTGGTGGACTCTGGTGCAATAAAATTGTTTGTTTTTTTCTTTTTTTGGATAATCCAGTAGATTAGTCTCAAATCAATAATCCGCTCATAAATAAAATTGATAAAAGCTTAAAATAAAATAAGGGTGTGTGGTGAATACGACTGTTTTTTTCTTTTATTATTGATATCATCATCATCATTATCGGCAGTCACTCGTGTTCGAGTATGACTGTCCTCCGTTTTGGTTCCTTTCGAGAAGACGCCTGTGCGTGATGTCTTTTAACGTGGAGAGACTGATCACTTGCAGTCACCACAAGGTGCCTTGGCAGAGGAGGACCTGCTTCCAATGGCATGGAGAGAACCAACCACGACGACTGGAGGCCATCCTCTGTTGCAGCCTTCTTCCGCCTTCAGTGGTCAGTGCCGTTGTCATTGTAGACATCATCCGCCACATCGCCGTTGAGGTCGCACTATTTAACCCATAGCTGGAGGGAAGATTTGGCTTCATACTTTTCCCAAGGGTATTAGTCGAGATGTTAACGTAGACGGAATAACTTGGATTCGAACCCGCGTTTGCACGATTCCGAAGTCCGATTGTCTATCCACTAAGCCACGTTGACTGCCTATTATTGATAATAATAGTATTTTTGATATATTCTAATTCAAACAAAACATGAAAAAAGATCATCAAGAAGGGTTAAATTAAATACTTTCGTTTTCGCCTAGAAAACATTAACAATAGTAATATTTTTTTCTGTAATTATGAGGGAAACGCACTCACTAAACGCAGAATATTTTAAGTTTATAAAGATAAAATGTGTATTTTTAAAAGAAAAAAAAATGTAATTAATTCTTAAGTATTTTTAACGAATATAGAAAAAAATGTAAAATAATTAAGAAATTATTATTGTGATAATTAAATGAAAATCCTTAAAGTTCAATGAAAAAATTCTGTCTGTACAAATAGAAAAAATTGCAATAAAGTTCGGAATGAAAAAATCAAGAAAAACAAAAGTGGTGAGTTGTGTTGACTGTTAGTGTTGTTGTGCATCCACTGTGTGTGCATCACACTCACTGCATGTGCACTCCAAGAAGGGACTTTTTTAGGGCTCTCGGCTGTGTAGGCTGCCTTCACCTCCCTTGCACAAAATTTAAACAGATGTATGTGCCCCTGGCTGCGACTATTAGGACGACAAACATCCCTTGGGGTATTTATCATATTTGTCCAAAATCTGATATGTCTATTTAGCAGTTTTGAATGGTGCTCTGGCCTTGGCTGCTGCTAACTGACTGAACTCAAATTTACATATGTTATGGCGCGCTTTAAGGTTGTTCATTTTTACCAGGATTCGACGCCCCTACTCCTCCTGGGGTCTTTGGAGACTAAAGGAGGGGTATGCCTCATTTACTGTCCAGTGGCTGCTCGGTGGCATTACGGTGGACATGCATGTTTCTGAGTTGTTGTTTTTTAACTTCATTTTTATTATGCATTGATTTTTGTTGCAAAATTTACTGTTGTTAAAGAAAATCCGTTTTTTAAACAAGATATAAGTTTGCTTTTAACTTGTTAATGTTTGTTCTTGTCATCATGATCATTATGACATTGAAAATATTAATTGATTTACTGAATTTTAAATCCTGAGAATTAATCTTAACCTAAAGGAAATGAAATCCTAAAACTCTAAAAAGTTTTCTTTGCCAAGTTATTTATTTAATTTGTGTTTGGTGTGTGGGGTATGATCTATAAACTCAAGTTTTTGATTAAAAAAAAAAAAAGAAATTTGGAAAAATGTGTGTGGGTCATACATTCCAGTAATTAAGCTCGACCGGGGGGGGTGAGGTGATGGCGTTCTTACTCCACCCCAATATTGAAACCGCAGCAGCAGCAAGATGTTTTTCTCCTAAACTTAGAAGAACTTTTTTTTTTAGGTTAAGGCTGTTAGCCCCTGTCATTTCTTGCCTTCAGTATTAGTGGGGGCTGATAGTGGAAAATTGATTTTTAAGATCTTTTGGGGCGGGGAGGCAGGGGCTAAGAATCCCACGTGACATTAAAAGGTTAAAAATTTTGTCTTAAGATCGTTTGGTGGGCTTTTAAAGGTGTAAAAAATCCCTTGATAAAATCTCAGTTTTTGGGAGAATCCTATGGTGTAAGAAAAAGCCTTCAGTTAACATCACAGTAATCAGATTTTTTAATAATTTGTCGAATTCTATATAAAAAATGTGTGAGGATTAAACATTGCTTTTCTTCTAGCTTTAGATAATGAAAACTTTCAAATAGTCATCTTTTTGTAAATAATTAAACTAGTTGAGGAGCTCTTATATTTTTAGTTTTGGTGAAGTGGATTTTTTTTGTTTAGCTGGCTTTCGTTTGAGTTTTAGATCAGTGTTCCTGTCGTTATTTGCAATCTTAGACTATCTTGAGACTCTCAGTCCTCACCTTAGAGGATGACTCTTATAGAGAACGTTTATAACTACTAGTTGGTTGGAATGTGGGAGGGGAAGCCAGAGAAGGGAGGTCTTTCAGTTTGAATAATAAATATATTTAACTTATAAACTGCCGACCAACCTGGTACAGTACCTAGTATTCCTAAATAATCACTCATCTTAGTACTGAACAGGCTCTACATTGCTTAACATTAGTGATCTCATGGGAACTGGTGTGTTGTTGATGTTGTTTTAGCTCCATCCAAATCATAAGATGAATTATTAAATTGACTCTTTTTGTGTTTAATGTATTGTATTGTTGCAAAAATAATGCCCACTCAAAATATTGTTTTGCAAAGGAATTCTAAGATAGTACTCACAGGATCATGGGAGATTTTGTGTGCATTAGAATTAATGCATGCTTTTTATGATATCAGGTCATTTTTTTTTGTAGATAAAATTATTTCATTGCATAAAAGCCCTTGATTTAGAGAACTCTTGGTGTACTCTCTCTCATGAGTCAAACTAGTATTGAACCTCCCAAACAGCATGGGTAGATAGGATCATAAGTAATTGGAAATTACAAAGGTAATTTCAGAAATTGGGTTCTGATGATGTGTGTCTGGAAAATGAGTCTGGTAAAGGACAGTAATGCAGTCTTTATGACAAACAAGAAAACAGTTGATATGCACATTAAAATGTCAGAAATATTTCTTATGCTTGATGAGTGCTGTAACAGTTTTGTGCTACTTAAAGAGTATTGGAAAATATGTTTATGAAATTGGCCATTATTTTTTAAACAACCATTTTGAGTCCATAACAATTAAAAATGTAGAGAGTATTATAAACACACTCTTTTCAGGAAGATATATTCAAAACCAAATGTTTTTTTAATATTTAAGAATTTTGTTTAGAAAACTAAAGTACAAAAGATCTAAAAAAAAATGAAAGGCAACTAGTTGTACTGTTGATGTAAGTACAGTATATCTTCATTGTGAAATGCTAATTATGAAAAAATGACTATTTTCACTAAAATGTTATTTTATTATGTTAAACCACTTGTTTGAGAAATATATTTTATTCTAATGTTCTATTGTTTGATATTGAACAGTTTTTGTGTTATAGTATCTATTGTTGTAGTTTATTTACAATTGTAAAATACTGATATAAATCAGGTGTAACAGCAAAAATGCCAAGGTCACAAAATGTTTATTATCTCTAAAACTACAAAGCTAATGTTTTACAGTTGCATGAATAAGACCTTAAGAAGGGAAGGGTTATTATTTGTTCACAATCCCTGCAATAATAATTAAGTTATTAAACCCAAAATAAAAACCTTTTCATGAATTGTGTGTCTGTTTCATCATGACTTCTCAACTGACCACTAACAACAGGAAAAAAATCTCTCAAGACTTCACAAATGATATTGGCATTCAATCCCTGGTTTTCATCTTCCAAGTTTATCCAAGAATCATCTTGAATAAGTCCATGGAAAGTGAAACAGTTGAAAGAAAAGCTGGACGATGAAGTTATATAAAGTTACATGGAACAGAAAAGGTCAATAAGAAATGTTCCTACTCAAACAATAAAAAGCTTTGCTTGTGACAAAGTAGTATCAGCCATGATAGTCCAAAGGGTGATCAAAGAAGACTTAAAAATAGAATTGTATACTAAATAAGTTTGAACATAAGCACTTGGAATATTCCATTTACATTCAGAGAGATCTGTGGGCATAATGTAACAAACAGTGACTAGGGGAATCATGATATACTAGCAGTATAGCCTGACGTAGCTCGTGCAACTTGGAAAATTTTAGATGTCAATGAGAGAAGTAGGAAAATTTAAAATTATTTGTTTGGCTCAAAATCCAAGACTGTTTGCATTTAGAAATTCAGAGATTTATTCTCCTGAGGACCACGAGTATGGACCTTGCTTTCAGTTCACTTTCATGCGTGAAGTACCATTTTTGCATTCCCCGCTATGACGTTCCCATCATGCATTTGCTACTTATTCAATTTATTTGGGAGGAAATTTAAAATTTGTAACTATGTATTTTAATGTGTGGCTGTATAATTTAAATTAGGTGTGTCAAAAATATCAAATTATTTCTTTTCAAATATTACATTAATGAATCTAAGCACTAAATGATCAAATAAGCATTTAAGCAGTTAAAATATCACCAAATTCCTATTCCAATTCACTCTTAGATAAATCCTAATTTTTTAGTGTTTGTAACTTTATATGACTACAGGTTAGAAATCAAACCATTGAATTCTTATAAATTAGAATTCAAAAATATATTGTAAACATTTTCATAAAAAAATTAAAAAGCTATTTATAAATGCCTGAAAATTGAATTCTTTTCTTTTCAATTCAATACTGGTATTCATTCTAATAATCTTTCTGAAAATAAAGTTGTTCTCCAAATGTTTGTGTAGGAGTTTAATATTTATCTTATGTGAGCACATGACTGAACTTGAAATTAATTGACTTTTTCATATAGACCCTTTTGTAGCATACATTCTCATATGTATCAATAAAAGTGGTTGACGGAATTACTTTAATATACATATCTTGTCACTTCAAAATTTTATTTGGAAACTAAATTAAAACAACAAAACAAATGCATAGTTAGAAATTGCTGAATTCTTAAATTCAGTATTGACTTGATTTGTATTTATGTAGACTTTTTATCAAAAATAGAAATGGGCCCTTTATCTGGATTTTCTAATACAGTTCTGAACTATAATAGGTTTAACCTTAGTGCAAACTTTGAATAATCTAGTTTTATGTTGTAAATTTGTAACTTCGTAAAGTGGAGTAGTTTAGTGTAGTAAATTCAGTGTTCATATCTTGTAATAGGTGGATACATTGGAGAGGGATTATAATTTTTCTTAACTAAGTCTCTTTAAAAAAAAATCTACCAAAAATCAAGTAATTATCAAAATGAAAAAATAAAACACTAAATTTTATTATATTGAAAGGAGAATGATATGATACCTTTTCTATAATTTAATCTAATTGAATTTTAATGAATTTCACAAAAACAAACAAAAGATTAAACATTAAAATTTTAGATTTCAAAGCCTAGCTGTTACTTGATATTTAGTTAATTTTTAAAGAGACTCCATTTAAAAAAAATTACCCCCATCATCTTTTCCAAAATTTTGCACTGACAAAATTACTTTAAAGTATAGGTGTTTTTCTGTGGGCCTACCTGCCAGTAGATACATAGAAAGAGATTTCACTTTTCTTATATTGGTAATGAAGAGGAATTTACCTTATGTAAATATGATAGAAATAATAAAAACTTCAGTTTAGACAAGTATTTACCAACTCTTACCAGATCAAATAATTTCAAGAATTTGTTGACATTATTTATATCTGCCACATTTCTATAATGGTTCACACGCTAATAATACAATGTATTCAGAAACCCCACTCCTCCTTCTCACCTATAGAAATAAGCAGTTTTTTTTTTTCTTTTTCACAAATCATATCAACCTTCTAGAAATAGCTTTCTTTTCTGAATGTTTCCACATGCTTTAAAAGAAAAATATTTTTTGAAAGTGACATCAAAGCAAAACAATTTAAAAAAAAAACATTTTTTTAAAAGACTTTATCCTTTTGTAGGTTTGTGTATGATTTTTACATAAAACAAAATCTTTGAATATATGTAAGCAACAAGTTAAAAGAAAAAAAAAAGGTGTGACACAAAATAGCATTTTAAATATTTAACATACCATGCTAAATTGGTCTTCCACTACAAAGTTTTCTTATCTGGATATATATTTAGTTCAACAAAATTTTGCTGATAGGTCTATACTCATAATAACCAATGTCACATCTTTATATATATAAAATGTGTGTGTGTATGAATGAATATATATATATATATATATATATATATATATATATATCTGACTGATGACAGTGTAGACCAGAAACTGACAGTTGCCAACGGATGTTGACTCAGTGTCTAAGCTTAAATAATGTGTGTGTTTGTGTGTATATTATATTTAATTGGTGAGCAGCACCAACCAAGTTTGGCACAAGGCCATTTTTTTAAGGTGAATGCAATGGTTTTGACTATGATTTGAACTCGCGTACTACGATTGCAGATTCCGAGCTTTTACCAATGCTCCAACTTCGCTGCCCTGTGTGTGTGAGATATATATATATATACACACTCACACACATGTGTGTGTATATATATATATAGTAGATAAGTGTAGACACTAAGTCTTTGGTGACTGTTAGTTTTTTGCCTGCGCAGTCCTGACTGATAATGAAGGCTCTTGACTCCATGTTTATACTTATCTACTATGGATATTGAGCACTCTAACTATAAATATAGGCAATCTAATCTCACTCTTTATTGATAAAAATATGTTAATCCCTGAATATAGTCAAAGACTAAAAAAGCTGGGAAATTAGATTGAGACACTTGACTCTGCAACTCGGTTTCTTATTAGAAAACTAGAAAAAAATGAATTTAAAATTTTTTTAAATGTCTAATTAAAATTAGTATTAATGAAAGTATATTGGTGAAGAGATAACTTCACAAATAGATCATAAAAAAATTAACTTAAAACTGTCATCTTCTGAGTAGGTAAATTTAGCGTATGTAAAATAATATAGAACCAGAATAACTGAACTAAGACATTGGACAATTCACCAATAATTGCAGCATTCTAAAAGACAATCAACCAAGTTAAAATATAAGAAATTGGTAACACATACAAAACTCTGTATTTGTTCAAATAACTCTAGAATAGTTAATGGGTTGTTGAGCAAAGAAACTATCATCAGGACAAATAAACTTGAAAACTCAAAAAAGGAAAAAGAATGCTATATTTTAGATGATGGTATTTCTCATAATTGACTTTTTTCATTTCATTTGTTTGATTTTCATCAACTTTCATGGACTTTGAATTTATTAGTCATGATGGTGACTAACTTTAACCAAAACATCTAAAAGTCAACATGAATTATTTTATACTTATTAGGCTTTTTCTAATTTACTTTAGATATCTCATATGTGTGTGGGATTGTGTATCCATCTTAGAGGAAATATCAATTATTTTTTAAATTTAATGCAATGCTAGATTCACTCAAGCAATAAGAATTATTTTAATATTTAATATAATATTTAATAATAATATTCAATATTATTTTAATATTATCATAGAAAGTGTCTCCTAGTTTTTGAATACAAAGAATATCTTAATCTGCAATAAACTTAATTTTGAAAATTTTGTCATTTTCTGTTATATAAAACCACAGGAATTGTTTTCTGTATAATGATTCATAAAGCTTCCCATTCTTAATTTTAAAAAAATCCGAACTCATTGAATAAATGTATGCATATACAATCTAAGGTCAGTGATCTTGCATAATGTGTAAAAATAGAAGCTGAATTGCAGTCATTTGTGTTTTGTTTTGCAAATGGTCTTCCCTTTAAAAATAAAATGGTCTTCCCTTTAAAAATAAAATAGCAATGACTAAAGATTTCTTTTTAACTATTTATGTTGCCAACTGTTACTCTTTCACATGTTCTTATACACTGTTGGAATTACTATTTTGAAAATGAATGTTTTGCTAACTCAATAGTCATTCATTTATTCACCAACACATTTTCCCCCTTCTTCTTCTTTTGTATGTTTTATCTAAGGATCCTAAATGCACATAGAAACTATTGTTGTGGAAAAAATTATCTTTTTATACCTATCACTGTTGATGGGCCAAAAATATTTAAAGTATACAAAAGAATTTATAGGATTTGCTTAGGTATTTATCTAATAAAACAAGAAACTGATATTCAACTCAAATCCAAATTTGGTTTGTGTGCATATTATTTAGCCATATTTATTTTTATACAATACTAACCATTCTTTCTCTACCAAAAACTATGATGAGAACTGTTCCATACATTCCCCACTGGTTTTAGTTCTTAAGTAAATGCAACCTAACAAGCACAACTCAAATTTAGGTAGCTAAAAAGTCATATGCATCATTATTAGATGCATTTCATTCTTCTACCACCAAAGTTAAGTTCTAGTATTCTATTAAAACTAATATTGCTTCCAACCTTTCTGGGAACTATTTGATACTTACCACAATCTATCAAATCTAATAGTAAGCATATTAATTCAGGCTTTATGTCTCCTCAGATTTATGACTAATTTTTCAAACAAGGCTGACTAAAATTTGCACCTTTTCTATTTAATTTTACTTTTTGTTTTTCTTAAAAACACCCTAATTTTTAAATTATTGGTTACGCCAAATTTCAGACTTTTTTTTTCACATTGTGTTTCTTTGATATTCGATGATAAAAGAATAATCTTAAAGCTATTAAAAAATGTTATGTGGCATTCTTTCAAATTGAAACAAATATTTAAATGACAAAAAAAAAAACATATCAATAAAATAATATAGAACGAAAATATTTCAACCTAAGACAGCCAATGGTAAAGTTGTCCAAAACGGTCCAAAAACAACATAAACTACCAAGATGAGAGCAAAAGTCCACAATAAAATTAATACTAAAAAAACATTTCACTTTGCAATAATCTAATACTACTAATGTTTTTTAATGTTTATTTAATTATAAATGGTTTTATTTAATGTTGTTTCAGTTAAATTCTTGGTTTTCAAGATTGTAACCAGAACTTCTATTTAAGTAATAAATTTGAGAAAAAGAAAACTGTTCCAGTTCTAAACAATAACTTACAAAAATGTCTTTCTTTCTTTCAGGTCCCAAGAGTCTTTATCAACGGCAATTGTGTGGGTGGAGGAGATGAAACAGTGAGACTCAATGCCAGTGGAGAATTAAGAAAAATGTTGACAACTTAAGAATTTGTGACTTTCCTCTCCCTTTCAAACCTTCAAGTAACACCATCATCTACATATGCAGACACATACACATTTGCACTCCTGTATGGGTCCTTCTGCATTTATGTTTAAAAAATGTTTGCATATGTTTGTATATAATTCTGTCTATTGTTAATTTTGACTGGCTTTTTCTTGCCAGCCATTGTCATTTTGTTTATTAAGTTTTGACAAGTTAAAAAAAAAAATACTTCTTTTTTTTTCTTATTGGCCAACAGAATTGAAAAGGTTGTTTTTATTTTTTAATGGTGAGAGGAAAAACAAAAAAAAGCTGGCTGATAAATTTAACTAGATATCTGTACTTTTTCTGTGAGGAAGTTTTGTAAAATTATATAGCATATTGCTACTACTATTTCATATGAGTTGATATCATACTAAAATAAGAAAAACAAAAATGAAAAAAACATCATTTCATTTTAGACTGAGCATTAGAAAAAAAGTAAAACCATTTTTCTAAAGTTTTCATCTGAATTCTTTTATACATTCATAATTTTTTAAAACGTTTTGTTTAAATTTTAAGAATTCAAAGAAAAATAAAAAGTTTTTTTTTTTTTAAAGCACCTTTGAAACTTTTAAGGTAATAGAAGTTTCAGTGCTTCTCTAGCTTTTATGAAAACTGGCCTAATCATATATTACCAAACTAGCAGTGACAACAAATAAGTCTGGAACTGTTTAAAGGGAAAACATTAAATTGGGGGGGGGAGTGCATAGTTTTCATTAGCTTTATACTTTTAAATCATGAAATGTTTCATTAAAATTCTAACCAAACAAAAATAAAATCCTGATGAAATTCAGAAGTGTGTATTGATTGTGCTAGTTTTCAAGAAATAAACAAGGTTATTAGCTGTTGAATATGTCTTTTATGATTAGGCTTTTTTTTAAGTAAGTAAATTCTTGTAGTTATTTCTTTCCAATATATTATGAATTTCATGAAAACCCTGTAACCTCTATGATGCAACCACCGATATAATTACTATTTGGTATTTACTTTAAAATAATTAGTAGACTGCTTGCTTCAATACTAATTTTAAAATTGTTATATTCTTAACAATCTACAACATGTAGAATTTGATTTTAAGTTTGATTTTTTTTTAAGAATTGAAAATCCTAATCAAATATCTCTTTATACTCTGTTGAGAATTTTGAAATACTTTTTAACAGCTATTAAACATTGAAAAAATGCA
The DNA here is from genome assembly GCA_034780655.1 of Idiosepius hallami. NCBI lineage: Eukaryota > Metazoa > Mollusca > Cephalopoda > Idiosepiidae > Idiosepius > Idiosepius hallami. The sequence continues at coordinate 3,080,136 of JAUZSX010000052.1, forward strand.
GATATTATAATTCTCTATTAAATTTGAAAAAAAAGTAATATTTATCAACTTATGAAATAGTGTTTCATTTGCAACTTTTAATTTTATGATTATATATATATATATATATATATATATATATATATATATACTGCTCTATTTATAACTATTTTATAAATATTGAGCACTGTACTTTGCTATACAGCAAACACTTGGTTTTCTGCCTACTCTAAAAGTGTGGAAGGTACCAAAATCCATTTTATATATATATGTTATTACGATACTTTATGTTATTAAGATACTTTAAGGTAATGGTTACAAATCCTTTATTTACAAATAAATGTTTATGATAATACTGTTTAAATTTAGTGATTACTAATCCTAATAACTGAGTGTTCTTTCGTGTTGCTTTTCGAAGGGAGGTAATTCAAATCTTATCTGCCTAGGTTCTCTTTCCTTGAAATTTGTGAATAATTTGCACGACAAGGTACATTAACTGCAACTGGCCATGTTCTCTGTGATGTCTTCATTATGTTGTTGTGTCTCAGACATTTTTCTCCTAATAAAATCGGTCATCTTCCATTTTTCTTATACCTAATCCCATTCTCTTTATTCTCATAAATATTTCATTAAAAATCCGTTAATAAAATAAAATAAGCAGTATTTTTTTTTCCTTTCTAATTTTATAAATTCATCTGTAAATTTTTTTTTTCTTCGGGAAATTCAAATTCTAAAAATTTGATCTTGAATATTCTCACAATTCCCCAAATGTGGACGACTGATTGAAAAATTAATGTCTACAAAAAGAGTATAATTTTTTCATAACTGATTTAAATGATATATTTGTATACCTACTGTGACAATTTTGTTTAAAATGTAACTTATTTACAAAACAATATGTATATGGGTTCTATTAAGTTTAATCTATTTTCAAAGAGCAGCCTTCAATATCTTAGCATTATTAGGAATTAGATTACTCATCTTTTATAATGAAAAAATTTCATAAAATAATTATGGTATTTTTTTAAGTTATTCATTGGCATTTTGTTAAAATGCCCAACCCACAAAGTTGACATTAATTTTTTACGTGTTTTTTTTCTTTTCTTTTCTTTTGTTTTTTGGTTTTCTTTCACCAGTTTTATATAATAGAATTTGCTAATGGTTCTTAAAAAAGAGAAATTCTATCTTTAGTCGATGTTCTATGAAGAAATTTCAAATGAGAATAAATATTTAAGAAAAATATTCTTATTGTTATTCTAATTAGGCATTTTAAAAACTCTTTTAGGGATATAATTATAAAATTCATTTATACCATCTTAACTGCTAGATGCAAGAGATGAATATTGTTTTCTAGCAATTGACATGAATACTATGATGGAAAAACGATAGGTTTTACTGTTCAATCATACATTTATAATCTTTTTTTTTTAAATTGTTTGTTTAAAAAGGAATTGTTCCCAACAAGTTTATAAGACTTTCCTCAACAATGTAAAGAGTGATGGAACCTTATTTTTGCAATGATAACCTTTAACATTTATATATTTTTGAGAATAACTTTGAGTTTAAGAACTAGATTTTATTTTTATTATCATTAACTGACAAATCTATAGATTGTTATAACAGACAAAAGATTTAATAAGAATTTTTGGAATACTCTAAATTTTGACATGAAATTCTTTTCACTTGAAGTTTTATTCCAAAAACTAGATAAAAGGAAATGAGAGCGTATGAAAATAGATAAAATGGGGATAAACATTTTTCTATTTACTAAGAATAGTAATCCTTTTTTTTTCTAATTCTTCCTGTACATTAGTGCCAATAAATTACTGAACATGCATTTAAAGTTTAAAATATTTTAAACTAAAAAAAAACATACCCTAAAATGTTATGAGAATCTCTTATTAGATTTTCTATAACCATGATTAAATTATTAAATTTTGAAGTTTTTTTTTTTCTCTTAAGAAGTAAACTCAGATCAAACTATTGTATTTGCACGCATATTTTTTAAAATTTTATGTTTTGTCTTTAACTAATAAATTTTTTCTTCCAATTTTTGGTAAATAGATGAGAATTAAGACAATAAAATTTCTCAAAAAAAAAATTTGTCCTTGTTATTTTTTTTCTTATGATTTAATCTTTATGAAACCTTCAATTTGATCGATCCTTTGAATTTGATCAAATTGATTCATCAACTCTCTCTTCTCAAAAAAATAATTTCTTTTGAATGAAGATCATTTTTTTACAAGATGGATCTTTTTTTGTTCAACATTAATAAATTTGAGAGTTTGTCCCTTCAAGCAATTTGTGTTTTTATTTATTTATTTTTTTTTTATTCAAGTAGGTATTTGCACACCAATCCAAAAACCACAAAATGCTGTTCTTTTAGTCCAGCCAATCCCAAATACCGTTTTGTGACTCAAAAAGGTTTCATTTTCTTAGAATTTTCGGTTTAATTTTCTGAATAAAAAAAGTTTCAATTTGAAAGAATTTTTCAGTTTTGTTTACATCTTAGTTTGATTTGTTCAAGAACATTTGGTTCACTAAAATCTTTCTCTTAAACTATAAATTCAGTGTTGCTCTCAGTCTTTCAATTGTTTTGATTAAAACCTTGACCAAAAATAATTGCCATTATGACTGCATTATTTGATGGTGTGTCCCCACCAGAAGTATATCCTGCCAAGAAAACATTACAGTTAAACATCTACAAACTGTTTTGACCTTGCTCCTACTCAGCAAAAATACTTCCAACACAACATCAAAGAACTCTTTGAAAAATTATACTAAACTATTTAAAAGAAGTAAACCTCTTTTCCAAAATATAAACAGACATCTGCTTCCTCCCTCCCCAAAAAATAAATAAAAACTATCTCTAAATTCATTTTGACCTACCAAAAGAGAAGAATACTTGTATCATTAAAACAGAAAACAAATAAAATAAAAAAAATTAAGCACTTGGCCTTAAATGACCGTTCAGATGTTGATAGGCCAATAAATCAAACAATCAAGAACAATAATCCCTGTTGTATGTTATGAAGAAATTCAGGAAACGTTTTTCAAAGTCTTTTATTAAATTTAAAATTTTGCTGTGTGATTTGTTTGCAATTTTAAAATTTTATTTGTCTAAATTAGATGAGGCTTGATTATCTTTATTCAAGTTACTTTTTACTTAAACTTCTATAGTCATTTTCAAATTTTCTTGTGCCCTTGAGCTTTCTTCAGGTATTATTAGATCCAGGAATCTTGAATAATAAAAATAAATAGTTCTAGTAACACCTGAAGAAATAGCCTTGAAATTAGTGTAGAAGTCAAAATAGCTTGAATAAAGATCTTCATGATTTTATTAAATTCTATGAATACTGAACTTACCCCAGAAATTATCTCTGCATCATCACTTACAACAAAATCAAGACCCAATTTTACAGTTGAATGTCAAGTTCTCCTTCGGCTTTTGCCAATTTGTAGAAACCAGATCAACTCAACACACCCAAACTGAATATGCTGTAAATGATGCCAGATTTCTGCCAATCATTTACAATGTTAAAACAAAACTAATTTTAACGTCTGGATTGATGGGCTGAGATTTACTTCTGGTAAATCAACTATAAGCCACGTAATGTTGGCACCACGTAGCTCAAAGATCTTTACACAAGAGCCACATCTCTAAAACTCTTTTATCGCCTCTGGTGATCCAAATTTAAACCACGTATCGTCGGCATCATGGAGCTAAAATTTATATCAGGACTGAATTAAAATTTACTTAAAATTCCTACTTCAGGCAGTAAAATATCTCGTCCAATCACAATGCAGATATTGGACATGTGACAATAAGAAAGATAAAAAATAAATTACATTCTTACAAAAGGTCTACACCATGATTATGTCATAATACTTAATTCATTTTTGTTTTCCTAAAGCGCATTTTTAACAAATATCTAAAGACTTATCTTTTTGTTAGGAGGAACAAATTTGAGGAAATCTTTTTACTGGAATGAATATATTTGCTAAATCACTGTTAAAGAAAGCAGTGATTGACGAAAAGAGCATTTCCAGAAATTGCCAATCTATAAGGCATTAACCTGTAAATTTGCCTTTTATGGAATTAGGAAATCTAATTTTTATTCAAAATTTAATACAAATAAACTATTTGTTATCATTCATTAAGGTAAGTTACAGATGCGGATGCAAAAACTTGTCTTCTCGTAAAAATTGAACGTTCTGCTGGTTGCAACCAGTAAAACAGTCAAGTTTTATGGGTGGACAAGATTTTGCAGTTTCACCAGTAAATTACCTTCTGTGAATGCAGATAGAGAGAAAAACAAAAAAAGAAGGGAAAATATGAAACCTATTCCATTTAACTTTCATGTTATCACTAGAGCTATGACAATATGCTTTTATTAAAGAATATTCTTGACAATACTTGACTATTATTTTATCAAAACATTTCTTATAATTCTGTCATTAGTAGGGTTGTGACAATACGCTTTTATTAAAAATATTCTCACAAGAGATGTAACAAGCATATTCTAAAATAAAGGCATGTTGTCATTGGCTGAGTTATCAATTGTGGTTAAAAATGAAAAAAGCTGATGTAATTAAAGGGAGATAACATGTACACTTTTTCTAGACACCATTAATTTTGTTAATATTGTCGGAAATATTTAAGTTTAAATAAGTTTTTTTTTTCCATTTTTTTAAAATCTTATCAACATTATCTATTTAATGGTACACATACATTTGGTGCAATGAATATTAGTACCTTGGTTTTGAACGATTTTTTTAATCATATAAAAATTTAATTTTTTTTTTTGTAAATTAAAATAGCAAAATTTGAAGGTAATTCAATGATTAAAGAAATTACATTCTTAAATATGAAACAAAAAACTGAACAAATCATAATTATGGATTTTCATTCTCATATAACTCAAAACCATTGGGCGTTGTTGACTGTTTTTTAATTTTTGTCTTTTTGTTATAATCTTTAAATAGGTCGCTGATTGACGCCCTGTCTGTGCGTGTGCGGTGCTTTGCCGTTGCGGTCGGTGACGGTGCGGTGCGCTGCCTGCCGCTGCTGAGTGGCTGCTGCTTCTTCAGCACAAAGGCACACACACGGCGGAGAAAGTTCTCAGAAGTGTGGATTTATTGGAAATCAGAGTTTGGTTTTATTCGAATTTAAAGAAATTATATTTATAAAAAAAAATTAATTAAAAATAAAAGGTGGTTCTGGTGGTTTGGTTGGTTCAGTTTGTCTTATTTGAAAGATTTTGTCCATTAGTAAAAAATAAATTGTGTTTTTGTTCTGTAGTTGTTTTCATTATATGAACTAAACATTAAATAAAATGAAATTAAGTATAGAAGTATAAATGGAATTAAATTCTTTTAAAATTGATATCGATTTATTTTTATTTATTACTCAGTTAAGTTAATTTTTATTTATTACTCAGTTAAGTTTATTTTTATTTATTACTCAGTTAAGTTAATTTTTATTTATTACTCAGTTAAGTTTATTTTTATTTATTACTCAGTTAAGTTAATTTTTATTTATTACTCAGTTAAGTTTATTTTTATTTATTACTCAGTTAAGTTAATTTTTATTTATTACTCAGTTAAGTTTATTTTTATTTATTACTCAGTTAAGTTAATTTTTATTTATTACTCAGTTAAGTTTATTTTTATTTATTACTCAGT
>JAUZSX010000052.1:3085899-3099548 GCA_034780655.1 Idiosepius hallami
GAGGAGTAAGGATGTTAATAGACAATGTCTTTTAGCATGATAGTAGTGACCTGAAGTCTCTTAGGTACATTCCTACAGATTAAAGAATTAATAAATACAACTACAACTAAATTTTGCTTGATAAAGGTAATGGGAAATTTTCTTATACTTTTATTTAAAAAAAAATAACTTACCACTTTTTTAGGCTGATAAAATGTTTTTTGTCTATTGACAACACAGTGTAATTTGATTTTTTTTATTTCATTCTTATTATTTTGCAAATATTTTATTTTATTAATGTCAAATTAATTGAATGCTTTTTATTTGCCTTAGATTTATTTGCTTTCATCTTTTGCAGGATATGAAACTGCCAGGAGCCTCGCCCTGCATGGTGCAACTGTGATACTGGCATGTCGCAATGTAGAAAGTGCTACATTAGCTTGTGACAAAATCCTTGCAGAAAGGCCTACAGCAAAATTAGAAGTAATGGCCCTGGATCTCTCATCTTTAAAAAGTGTTCGCTATTTTGCCGATACATATAAATGCAGAAAATGGTAAGAAATGTAATTAAAATCTTTTTTCCATTATTTCTTTCTTGTATTATTAATTTTCTGCATTTGTTTTTTTGTTGTTTAAATGAATTCAAAGTTTAGCAATAACACTATAGTAAAATTGTTTAGATTCATATTATTTTTGAAAGTTTTGAAAAAATTTTTCTGTTTTTAGTTATTTATTGCTGAATTAGTTGTAATTTTTTTTTCTTTTTTTAAGATCTAAGTATTTTAGAAGTTTATGTTTGTAGAGGGAGAGGGAGTTTTTTTCAGTGGCGTAGCAACACTTTTTGCTGCCTAGGGCACTCATAAGATTTGCGCCCTGTCTCTGACCACTTATAACCTGTTAGCATTCAAAATTCCAAAAAGGTTTAAATATATTCATTTTCATGGGACTACAATCAAGGATCTAAATATATACAACTTATTCATTTTCATTCCAGTGATAGAATATTTTAAAAATCCATTTAAAAATAGTATTTTTACATAAAACATACTACAATCTTAAGAATTCATTTCAGTTATAAAATTTCAGATTTTTTGTTGACTTTTTACTATATATTTTTTTCTATTATTTCATGAAACCCACTTAAAATACCGCCCCTGGGGCGTACTGCCCCCTCCGCCCCTCACTTGCTATGCCACTGGAGTTTTTGTTTGTGTTATAGACGTATGAGTATATACAGATCACAAATCAATATTCAACTGTGTCCAGTAAGTCCATCCTTTGAAGGAACTGTTGGGTTTTGGAAACTGAATGATCACTATGGAAGGCTAAACCTTGTGTCAACATAAACCTTGTATCATCATAAGAGTTCTTAAAATCTCAGTCTAAAAAATTCAAAATCAATCTATGTAAAATGGGAGCGTTTGTTGTATGTGTGTATCTATACAACTCTCCTACAGCCTACACCACTGGACCAATTATAACCAAACCTGGCATAATAATGGTCCTCCATTTACTAAGGTCAAAGTCATGTTTGGTGCAGCTTTTCATAAAATTCTCCACCCAGGGATGGTGCTCACCAATTTAGGGTTTGACACCATCCCAGAGATTGTCAACTTCTAGATAAATTTGAATCAGTTCACCGCTCTCCAACCCCCATCCCCCCAACCAATCTTGATGAAATTTGGCATGAGTGTTGTCCCCAACAATAGCCAAAATTTATTGTACTGTTATACTGTTATTTAAAGTCTTAACTTTTTGCAAAGTGTTGCTATCTTTGCTAGTTATGAATATTTTAATAAGATTTTATTTTAATCTCTTATAATTATGACCAATGTCTATTTGTTTATTTTTTTTATTTGTATGTATCACGTCATGCACTAAACATTAGTTTAAAAAAAATTGCCATTCAAATATTATTAGTAAAGTAATAAAAAAAGCATAGTATTTGTCATCTTTATTTCATTCGGTAAAATTTAGTCATTATTAGAAACATGCTTAGAATCCTGGTTGTTTGAATGACTAACTTATTCATTAGAGCCTTTTGCTTTCCAACTTATACATTAGGATATCATTTATTTTGTGAATTGTATAATATTTTTGTCTTGAAACAATATGTTACAGTGTAATTTGTATGTTAGTTTTGGTTGATAAGCTTATTGTTTTCCTCTCTCTCTTGTTTAAAGCATAGCAATGAGAACAAAACGGCCAAGTATTTATTTATTTAATTTAAAAAGCATTACTCAAATTTACAAAAACGGTCTTCAATCTTTAATGTTGGTTTAATTCAAGGTTATTTTCTTATGTCAATAAATATCTTAATAGAAACAATTTTAGTATTGAATCACAAAAACATTCTATTTTCTGGGTAATTTTAAAATTATTTTGCAGATATTTTTTATTCATTCAAAAATTAAATGTGAATTTATGAATAGTGATTATCATGCTTCATAAATCATCAATGAAATTTTGAATTTTGAGAAAATATTTCCAACCCATTTTCAATTGATTAGCCCTAATTTCATCAATTATAATCATTCATTAAATAATCAACATAGTGGAATTTTGACAAGTGTGAACCATTTTCCTGTTTTATTAAGTATTCTATAATGACTTTTAGTGTGAAGTGTTTATGGCTTTTTGAATACATTATAACAAATATATTTACCATCAAAAAGTGTTCTGGGTACATATATATTATCTTTAAATTGCACTCAAATCCACTATTTTAGCCTTTAGATAAAAGAGACTCATAAACTCAAGAAGAGTTACTCATCTGGGTGAATGATGGCACAGGTTAAAAATATCTCAAATGATTACATGAAAATGTACTTGTACCTAACTTGGTTTAGAATACTAAAATAAAATAACATTATCTAAAAACCAACAAAGTAATAGATTATCAAAATTAATATATATATATATATATATACATATATATACTAGTGTAACCGTATGTGAAAAATTCACATAAAAAATATTAAAGCCAATTCCTGCGCCCCTTGTGAATCCTGCTTAGGCCTCTTCCCTCTGCTCCCCTTCGTCATCCTTGCTCCCCTCTCTTTCACCTGCTCTGTTCCTAGATGGCCTGGCGGCCCTAATTTAAATTAATTATATAATATTTATTTCTTTCAACTACCATATTATTATTTTTTTATAAATAAACCAAAACACACAAAAAGATTGAAAGATTTAATAGACGTAACTCTTAACTGAATGATTTTAAAGGGAATAACTGTTGAGACTTTAACAATTACTTACAAAAAATATATATACATATACACCTGGTTTTTTATATAAAGGGAATGATGTTAGTTTTTATTTGCATAAAACAGACACCTTTAGACTACTTAGAGTCATAGATATTTCCTGAGTTTTTGGCTAGAATTCTATCTAGTCTTGTATTTATGATTGCTTTAAATTAAAAAAATATATGGTAAGAAACTAATTGTTTATTTCTTGATTATTTAATCTGATTTTTTAAAAAGTAAAACAGAATAGTCATCTATATACATATAAAAGTCAGATTGTTGTGTTTGATTGGTTTCTACATAAGATTTCAAATGTCTGGTTTACAAGCACTGTGGCTGGCTAGATTGAGCTGAAGGAAACAAGAACTTGAACTGTTAACACTCGTATTCACAAATGGCTTAATTTTGTCGATCTGACAGGAACCAATGTCTCCAATGCGACTTAACAGTATAAATCATTTCAACAACTTTAGTGTGGATATTTTTGCTTAAAAATCTTTTTTAAAAACACAGAAAAGCTATGAATAAGCGTTTTTGAATTAAAAATAAATAACAGAGAGAAGCATTTTTGGAATTTAAGAAAAAATAATTTATCTTCAAAACACAAAGGGTTTAAAAAAAAAATGTTCCTTTAACAACTGTTGTTAAAATGATAAACATGTTATAGTTATATAAATACAATCTTTCTGTTTAATAGGCTTTGTTATCTACATTAGAAATTAATTTAGCCTAAAAACAGCTTAAATACTATAAAAAAACCTTTTAAAATGAATTTAGTATAGTATAAAATCTAGTATAAAAAAGCATTGAGTGTCTTCCTAGATAATAGACTTTTGTAAATATCTTAGTGGCAAGTCCCCGACGCAGGGCAAAACTGGGCAATACTTCTAGTTAGTTTTAAATAATTGAGTCATGTGGGCACAAAGACTACTACATTTATAGTTAAGAGAATAAATAAACTTAAGATTTTCTACATAATTAAGAAAATATAGATTTTTTTGTTTTAAGAAAATATAGTTATTGAGATTGAATGAATGTTTTGGTTCCTCCAACCAATAGAAAATAACATTAATAAAAAGCCCAAGAAGATATGGTTCATATATAAATTTACTTATAAAGTAGCAAACAATGTCAATTGTTATATTTATGATTTTTCTTTTAGGCCATTGCATATTCTCATCCTGAATGCCGGTGTCTTTGGCTTACCTTACACATTAACGGAAGATAAAATTGAGATGACATTCCAAGTGAATCATTTATCACATTTTTACCTTTGTTTATTGCTGAAAGATGTTATGATCAGTTCTAATCCTGGTAGAATTGTTGTGGTCTCTTCAGAGTCACACAGGTAAGATAAAACTAGTTTAACATTTAATTCATAATTCTGGAAATGTAAATTATTTTTCTTAGAACAGTAAAATTCTTTAAATTCTGACCATTTGTAAAAATATAAATTTAACAACACAATTATCAATAAAACTAACATCGACACAGTAAATATTGTCAAAGTGAATAAAAATCTTAACTGTAATTGGTCAGATTTTGGAACAAAGCTAGCCAAAATTTAACCATCCCAAGTTGTAGATTAAAATTGAAATAATGAATGAATTAATGCATTTAAATTTTGCTTCGCAAAAGTTACCCATAATTTTTTCTGATTTTATACATAATATTTAAAAAGAAATTCCCTTCTCTACTTTTACAAGCTCATAAATATGATTTTTTGGTTCTTTTGACAAGACAGCTTAACTACCATTTTTACCTGAAATATATTTGATAATTTTTGAAAATTTATGAAACATGTATACCATAATACAATCATAAATAGTTAAGGCCTTTTTTAAATTTCTATGCGTGTGTGTGTGTGTTGGTAATTGGCATTGCAATATTTTTGTGCAAGCCTTAATTCAAATTGTTTATTCTTAATTAAGCAAATCAATGATTTCATTCACTCTTGATACTTACTTTGTAAGAGTAATAAAATCTCCCATTCTACAGATTATTATACTCTTTTCTATTTCAACAGGTTTTTTAATTGCATATGAGGTTTTTAGTTTTCTTTTTTAATGTCTTTATTTGACCCTAGGTTTACAGACTTGAGCACTGAAAATATAAGCGAAGAGAAGCTCTCTGTTACAAGAAGTAGATACAACAACATGAGTGCCTACAATGCGTCCAAGCTTTGCAACATTTTATTTGCTACAGAATTGAACCAACGCTTGCTGCCACTTGGAGTGACTGTAAATGCAATCCACCCTGGCAACATGATGAGTTCAAATTTATCTCGCAATTGGTGGATCTATCGATTGCTTTTTGCTATTGTCCGTCCATTCACCAAAACTATGGTGAGTCAAATGTTCTCAACTTCTTTTTTTTTTACCTATGGACTCCTTTTCCCCTTTTTTTATTTTCTTGGTTAACTCTTTTTAAGTTACAGGACTTTCCCTATTTTACACAGCTATAATTTTTAAGATTTTAATCAAAGAAATTGCAATAAATTAGTTTTTTATTTAAAACTAAAACCTGAAGAATTCTGTAATAATAATAATTATATTGATATTAATTAGAATGTTTCTTCCATGTTAAAGCAACCAAAGCATGTTGAGAGCACAAATCCAAAAATTTGACATGAACCAAAATAATCCATGTGGAACATTGTTGGAAATATTTCATTCTCCAAACAACATTTGTGTCCAGTGATCAAGTTTTGGATTTTTTTCTTTATAATTAGATTATGAGGCTGTGAGGTTGAGTAATAGTAAGAGCTCGGAATATGGAATCATATTATGAAAGTTCAAATCCCAGCCAAAACCATTGCATCTACCTTTAGCTTCCAAAGGCAGATGAGGCTGGGTAACTCGAGAGAGTATCTCATCTAGATGAAAGCCAACACTGATTTAAAAAGCCCAAATAGATCCTCCAGTTTTGGAGTTGAGCATAGGGCTAGCAACTCTTTCTAATAAAAGCAAGTATGCTACGGAAACAGCAAAAAAGAAATTTGCTACCCAATGTACCACTGAGTGTCATGGTTTAAGAAATCATGTTAGAGAAGTAAAAATTATTTGAAAGTCATTATTCTCTGCTTTCACATTGAATACCAACACAAGGTATAGTCTAATCACATTGGAAATACTGGTACTCAACATTATCAAAGTTAAGCAACAGAGCCAATTGAATACTAAGATGAGTTACCACTCAGGAATAACCAGGTATGGTAGCATGCAGTGGCTTTATGCCATTAAGGAGAAGAACCTCCACTTGTAAGTAACAAACAACCACTGGATGAGTTAATATGGTGACATAGTAATGGTATAATTAGAAATAAAGACAGGGCCGGGGTTAGGGCCCCAACTTGCAGGGTGCAAGTGTGGGAGGGGCCTCAAGGCTCATTGGCTTTGCACATCTTTTATAATACAAAAAAATGACCACAATAATTATTGATTAGGATTAAATAGAAAATCATTATTAAACTTATATGTTGAAATATATATATCTTACAGTCCATCTCTCTGTCTACATATATTTGTATGTGTATCTAATATGTATATATAGACTTTGATCGAAACTTATGAGTATAGTATGTAGTGAGTGTGTCAATCGCCTTTTTAAAGTAAAGGGGCCGCAAGGCGTATTCTGCATCGGAGCCACTAGGTGGTTAAGCACAGCATTAAATAAAGAACTAATAATGAAAGAGTTAAAAAAAAATAAGTACATTTTTTTGTTTCTTTTTTGTCTTCTATTTTTGATTGCCATTTTTGTTTTTATTTCAGCAACAAGGTTCAGCTACAACTCTCTACTGTGCAGCTGTTCCAGAACTACAAGGTATTGGAGGAATGTATTTCAACAACTGTTGCCGTTGTGAACCCTCACCTGCGGCGCAGGATGGGAAACTTGCAACAGCCCTTTGGGATATCAGCTCAAAGATGTTGACTGATCGTTCCTATGTTTGCTGATATTTATAACAAAAAAAACTATTGAAAAATGCAACCAATATTCATGTAACATTATCATAAAAATGGATTTCTCTATAATCCATTGAAAATATTTAAATTCAACTTTTCTTTTATACTAATATTTTTTAAAACAATGAAAATGACCAAAGCTTATGCTGATTCTTATATTTATCATATGAATTATAGTCCTCATTTTTATATTTGTTAAAATTAATATATTTTAGCCTTAAAAAGGTAATAGAGGGTTTTTTTATTCATGAATTGAAGTGAATTTAACAAATTTATAGATGAGAACTATAGTCTCAATAATAATTATACAAATTATCAAACTTCATTCCAAGGATTTAAAAAAAACAAGTTTATGCCAATTTCTTCTAAAAACTAAATGTTGATTGAAATTTTTAATTCATTTTAGGATTAATTGGTTTATATTTTTGTTCATGAGAAGTTCTTCTACAAACAAATGATAATCATTCACACTTTGTTTTTTCTTTGAGGTTTATATTAACCATAAAAGATACAAAGCCAGTATTCCAAACAGTGTATGCTCAGACTTTTTTTGATTCCAAACTATCAAGATAAGGATAATCATCCAAAATCTGTAAATTACCCTGTCTAATTTTTTTTAAAAATAAAAGTAAATAATTATTTTATTTTAAAGATTTTTTTTCTTTTACTTGAAGTCTGGCGGGGAAAAATAGTCAACAAGAAAAGACCGGTTTAATCTTCTGTCATGTTGAATAATATTTATATTGCTAAAACTAAGAAACTGGTGTATAGTGCTAAACTTTCTTTTTCATGATATTTGAAAAACATACATAATAAATTAATTTTCTAAATAATTTTGACTTTAACACTTGGTTCTTATTTATTCAGAATTCTAAGTTTGCACATAAAAAGTGCTTGGATACAAAATTTGAAATAAACTGACATGAAAACAAAGCAATTATAATTCTTCATCAGTATAATTTTATAAATTGTCCACAAATGATATTTTAATTATATTTGCTAACTTTAAAAACTAGATCTTAAAAAATCCCACAAAACTTATATAAAATTAACTGAAATATTTTTCAATATTTTCTTATGAAATAATCAAAACAGTGCATTCATTTAGTATAAAAATTTTGAATATAAGTAATTTTAACATTTATAAAAGTAATTTTCTTTGTATTTATTTTTATATTTGTTCAGACATCTCTTGAAAATGATTCACATTTTAATTGGTTCATTTTTGTTTCTATTTGCCACATTTGAAAATAAAATAAAAAAGAAAAAACAAGTTAATTAAGTGATAAGAAAGTCTGGTAAAAAATAGTCACTGAGAAATTAATTTCAGAGTATTCAGACAAAACATATTTTGGTTAATAATAGGTGGAAAAAAATATATATCTATATATATATATATATATATAAAAATGTAAAAATAAAATATTTTTTGCAATCTGTCTACAGGCCTATTTTAGGTCTATGTATTTCAAAAGTCCTCCTTTTGCCAGGTCCAAAACAGAAACAGCATCTCCTGACTCTTACCATTAGGCTATGAGATGACCTAAGTTAAAATCTTTAAGGTCATAAATCACTTTTTTCAACTAGCCCCCAAAGAATAGAGTTCTCAATAGCAGTGATAGAGCTTGTATATTAGTTAACTGTAGACGCAGAGTCAACAGCCTTCAGTGACTGTCAGTTTCTTGCCTACACTGTCATCGACCTGATGACTACACAGGTAAGAAACTAACAGTCACTTAGGGCTGTTGACTCAGTGTCTTCACTAAACTAATATATATATACACACACACATACATACATACATACATATATATATATACATTGGCATTATTTGAAAAAATGATTTTTAAAAATATTTGTTGTCCTTAGTTCCAAAAGACAAGGTCAACATCTAAAAGATTACTTGTTTGGTTCAATAAGCATTAAGAAAATGTCAAGAGAGACATTAAGTATGATTTGATCAAACTGATACTTCTTGTTGATTTACATAGTGTTTTACTGACAACTTCCTTTCTTTCTAGTCGGACTTGTAAGAGGTGGAAGACCCCTTATATTGAAAGTTTTTGAAAATAAATATTATCTTTCCTGATATTTTCTCAAAAGTTATTTAACAAACCTTGTAATGTAAATCGTTATTGGTGGTTAAGAGGTTAACAGATGCATTAGCTCATTCAAAATATTTTAATCTTTTCAAAATTTATGATGATTTTTATGACAATAATTAGTGTTCCATTTGATTGAATATCCAATTTGGTTGTGAGCCCTAAGGTCAACATCTCTCTAGACTTTTCATTTTGTGATCTACACTTAGAGTTAAGCAGCATGCACTCACCTGCATGTAACCCACCTCTATGTTTCCCCTACTTCGCCAACTGATCATGTGGCCTATATACAAATTATCTGCTAAATGTCTTCAAGATAGTGTTACCCCCTTAGATGGAGAAAGGGTATCTAAGATTTCCAAGAGACAGCCAACTATATCGTCGTCGGCTGCCCACATGTGTCCATGTATTGGGTTCTGTCGTTTGTGACCAGCTTATCTTTAAGAGGGATGTTTATATTTAATATGACTGTTAAGTCCAAGTCGGTGATGAAAAAGTCTGGGACAGTGTTCACAGGGGAGGGTAGGTGGGAGACAAGGTCGGTCTCGTTGCTCTCTCCTTCTCCTTCTCCTAGTCTCCTCACCCTTCGTCCTCTTCTCCTCAAAGTCTTGGGTGCCATGATGAATTGCACATCTCCACACCTTCCTATCCCTGGCAGTTTCCTCCCAAGAGGATGGATCGATGTTGGTTGCTGCCAGGGTGCACTTTAACTAATCTTTATAACGCATTTTTGGTGCTCCCCGTGGTCTTTTACCCTGTGCCAGTTCTCCATACAGAGTTTTTTTGGGGAGTCTTGTGTCGTTCATCCTGTGGACATGTCCTACCCAGTGGAGGCGATGGCGGATGGTGGTGGGTGGCCTCAACACTGGGTATCTAAGAAAGGGTATCTAAGATTTCCAAGAGACAGCCAACTATTAACTAAATGAAAAAAGATTTGTATCCAAAGAAGTGAAGAGAAGACTTTTTGGCAAACACAAATCAAAGTGTCAAAATTGTTTGGATAGACACTTTACTTAATTCTACTAAGGGGAATCACACACAGAGTCAAGTGGTAAGGCAGTTAGACTTAGGAAATGTAACATGCAAGTTCAAATCCCAATCATTCCATTAGCAATCACATTAATATTGATACTCTTAGGAAAGGTATGAATCCCCTCATTCTATCCAACTCTCAATTAAATAGTGCTTATTATGATTATTAACTTTATTACAGACTTTTGTTCACATCCTGGCAGTTTTATGATATTTTCCTACTAAATTTTGGCCAAGTTCACCTTATACCATCTTCAGGTGATAGTTTTTTGTGTAACACAATAAGCACAATGTGTGGACAAAAGAGTATTTATTGAAAATGATTGTTTTTGACATAAAATGACCTCAAAAGGTTGAAATATTGTAAAATAAAACAAACAATTCTGCAGAATAATCAAAAATGTAATCATTTAAACCAACTTAATAGATCTCATATTTAAGAATAAGTAAAGTTTTGAAATTCTGTAAAGTTATTTATTTTATAACTTTTATACTATAACAGAACAATAAATAAAATTAATGATTTAAGTTGATGAATGATGTATTTTTCTTGTTCCATTATGATAAAACAGTGTTAAAAGCATTGATAAAGAAAAAAAAAATGTTTGGATTTTGTTATCTGTTGAATGTACATATCTTTGCAAAAATTTTGTGATAAATTATTATTTCGATAATAAAATTATTGAACAGAAAATTTGCTTTTCTTCCTTTCTTTTTTCATGTGATTTCATATGACAAAATTGCTGACTAGAAAAACACTATCTAAACTTTTAGTTTGATTGTCCTTTTTAAATTCTCATTCATTATCATTTTTGCATCATTTTTGCATCATTTTTAGCTTTTCAAATTGTAACACTAAATTCTGTAATATGACAAAAGAAAACTAAATATCAATCGATTTCATTTATCAACTAAATTATCAAAATGGCTGTCTTCAACTACTCTTGCAACCCCCTTAATATAGCTGGCACAGTGCCTTTAAAGATCTTAAGAACACATCTTGCATTATTTTCATTCATACCAATTTTAAAATTTTAAACAAACCGGTATATATTGTATTTACTCGGTGAGCAACACCAACCAAGTTTGGCACAAAGCCATTTTATAGGTGAATGCAATAGCTCTGACTGGGATTTGAACTCATGTACTATGATTCCAGAGCACGAGCCTTTACCAATGCTCCAACTTCACTGCCCAACAAACTGGTGTATATGCTCGTTAAAAATAACTGGTTTAATGTTAGGGAAAATCTACTTGGCCTAGTTGGTTGGCAGTCAGACTTTGAAGCAGGAGTTCAAATCCAAGTAGTTACATTCATATTTGGACTAATACCCTTGGGCAAGATATGAGTCCTCACATTTTCTTCAGCTATGGGTTAGTGCACATATCAATTCAAAAACCTATGTGTGGACAAAAAAGAACATTTATACAAAATGATTTTTCTCTGCATTAAAGGACTTAAAAAAGGGTTGATATGCAGTAAAACATTAAAAAACGAAAAATAAATAATTTCATAAATTTTATCTTTAAATATTTTATCCAGTTTTTTGTTTTAAATGATTCATTTGAAACTAAATTTTATGCATCAATGCTCTAATGTATTTGTTTATTACTTCTTGACATAAAGATAAATATATTTGAATTCATTCAAACCTGATATAAAGACACTTATCAGGAAGTTGGAAAAATAAAGAACAATAAGTAAAGAAGGAATCTTTTTGTTATTATTTTTATTATTCATATTAAACTTGTTTGATGATAACAGTGCAAAAAGAGATAAAATCTCTTTGATATATTTTCACTGAAGCAAACTTTAAAAGATTAAAATAAATAATTTAGCAGCATTTAGATGAAAGAATAACACTTTGTGTGTTTTTTTTTAGCAAATTAAAAATAAACTAATAAATAAATAATGAAAAAAAAAAAATTAAAAAATGGAAAAAAAAAACTATATATATATATATGTGAAGTCTAAGTTGACCCTAACTGTTAAAAAAAAGAAAAAGAATTGTTAATGTAATTAAAAAGAAAGACATTATTTGAAAGATATTTCTTTGCCCTTATGTAAAGTTCCTGCCCAATGGTCTGTAACGTTTGTTGAATTCACAACAGGAGTGTGTTATCTGTGTGTGTCTTCTGATGTTGCAAGGGCCACTGACTTCAATGACACAGCTAGTGTTGTGAGGGTAAATACTAAACAAAACTTGGTGTTTGCATTGCAGGTGTTGAATCATTGTGCTGATACAAAGGTAATTTTTAGCGTTTCTAGAATATTATCAACCTATTTAGATCATTTAATGCCAAATATAATCATTTTTGATAAACGTTGTTTGTCCATACAATTATGTACAAATTAGTTATGTATTATTATTGTTATTATGTATTATTATTTTACTCTCACTATGACCTGCAATGGCAATAATTTGCAAATATGCAGCATATGTTGATGTTAAGGTCATTCGGATGACATTTGGGCAGAGTTACCCACTGATACACAAAATGACCGAATGATTTAAAAGTGTCCTTCTGTCCCAGTTTCCCATGGCTTACATCACTCGACATTTAGTTCTATTCTGACCCACCCAAAGGATTGGAGAAAAAAAAATATAGGCAAACAAATGGCATTGCTCCCCAGAACATCATACGATTTTTTTCTTTATTTTTCCCAACTTTCTGATGAGTATCTTTATATCAAGACAGAAAGAATTAGAAAAGAAATCTTGTGAATCACTTTTTTAACTTCTTTCTGTTCTGATATAGAAAAATCAAACAATCAGAAAGTTAATAAAATAAGGAAAAAATATATAGTCACAGGGCTATGCTTAGGGCCCCCAGAGAACTTGCAACTGCAACGTGGGTTGGGGGCACAAGCTCCTAAGGGCTGCAAGGCTACTGGGCTTCCCAGGTCTTTTGAAATGCAAAAAATGACCAAAATAATTATTTATCAGGATTAAGTAGAAAATAATTATTATACTTCAATCAATCCTCCTCTCTGTCTCTATATATTTGTAAATGTAGACTTTGCTCAAAAGATTTAGTGTTTTGTGGGTGTGCAAGTTGGCTTTTTTAGGGCAAAGGGGCCGCAAGGTGCATTCTGCGCCGGGGCCGCTATGTGGCGAAGCACGGCACTGTATAGACAGAAGACTTCTGTTATTTTTAGCCAAACTTGTTTAAATGAAAATCATTCTGCATAAGTATAATTATGTATATTTATATCCATATATATAAATGAATATATAGACAGTTTATACGGTGGAATATTGGTAGAAGCTCGGGCTGTGAGATCGTGTTACGCGAGTTCAAATCCCAGTCAAAACCATTACTTT